>JADKLZ010062552.1:1198-46924 GCA_021533235.1 Biomphalaria straminea | reverse complement strand
TCCTACGCGTCCTGCATTCAGTCATGCATATTAACCAATGACTTAAATTCTGCCAAGTCACTGATTTTCCTGGCTAGCTCAGGCAATTCATTCCAGGCTCTAATAGCGCTAGGGTAGAAGGAGCTTTTGTACAAATTGTCCTAGCCTATGGGACGAGGAATGTGCCTTTATCTTTGTGTCTTTCTGAGTATCTTATTAAATTTTGTTTTTGAATTTGAAGATTATGGTTGAGTGTTTTATGTGAAATTGCTACTTTACTTTTGAGTCTTCTGTCCTGAAGGCTTTCTAAATTTAGTTATTTTAACAAAGGTGTTACTCTAGTCAAATGTTAATATTGATTTATTATGAATCTCACTGCTCTATTTTCTGTCTGTTCTAGTTTCTTAATGTTTTCTTGAATTGAGCGGTCCCAAACAGAGGATGCATATTCTATTATAGGCCTAACCAAGGTTTGTTGTTATCTTTTGTTATTGCATTGTTTATGTATTCACTCTGCAGCTGTCTGCTTACTTTTTGGGATACTTTTTTATGACTCTTTCTGCCTTCATTTCTTTTTTAGCGGCCCCCGAAAGGGAAAAGACGCTATTAGTTTTGTGTGGCCTGTCTGTCCGTCTGTCTGTCTGTCTGTCTGTCTGTCCGTCCGTCCGTCCGTCCGTCCGTCCCGTTTAGTGCTCAGAAAGTAGAAGAGAAAATGAAAATCTGACATCACGATAATATAGAGCAGTGTTCTTCAACGGGGGCGATATCGCCCCCTTGGGGGCGATTTCGAGATTTTAGGGGGCGCTGGGAGCCAAAGGGGCGGTATGGGGGCGATTGGCACAAAAGTGGGCGGTAAGGGGGCGCTGGACACATAAGGGACAATCGGTGGCACAGACAAGAAAAGAAAAAAAAAAAAAGAAAAACGTTTTCAACGTAGCACATTTTCTTCAAGAAACGGCACTGTTCGGGAATTCGGGAATTTCTTGTTTCTATGATTTATAAAACCAATTGATATTTTTGTTTTTTATCGCAGTAGGAAGTGTGTATTTTTACTCTCGTTTTTTAGCGCTTAAAACAGTTTGTAGATTGATAAATAAACAAGGTAATAAGCTTTTCAAATTATAGTTTATTATATCTACAGTAACATAGTTATATAATAAATAATATTAAACAATGTTTATGCTATTTGGTTTAAATAATAAAGCTAGCGTTAAAATAAATGAGTGTAATGTTCATTTTACAGTGAAAGCATTGACAATGTCGACAAAGAAAAAAAACTCGCCAGTATTCAGCAAATTATCTCTCCATTGGTTTTATAGAATCGCCTGAAGATAAACGTATTCCATTGTTTACTTTGCATGAAAACATTTTCCAATGAGGCGATGAAACCAAGTCGGCTTCAGGAACATATGAATGCCTTGCATCCTAACAAAAAGGACAAATCCATTGAGTATTTCAAAACTATTCATGAGCAATTTAAAAAACGCTCGACTATTCAAACAATATTTTTAAAAAAAAATCAGCAAAGCAGAAGACGGTTTGATGGCCTCTTACAAAATTGCAGAGTTAATTGCATAAAATCCAAAGTCACATACCGTTGGTGAAAAATTGATCATCCCAGCTTTAAGAGAAGTCATTTCCACAGTGATGCATTAAGATCCCAATGAGGTTTTGAAAGTATTACCGATAAGTGACACTTCGATTCAAAGACGGATTGATGAAATGGCCAGGGATGTGAAGCAACAACTTTTAAGGAACTTTCAAACTAGAAAATTTTCATTGCAAATAGATGAGTCAACATTGATTGATCATTCTTCATTATTACTTGGTTATGTGCGATATTTTGATGACGATTTCAGTGTTAATGAGGAGCTTATCTTTTCTGAAAAACTTACCCGTGACACAAAAGGTAGTCTGTTTTAACCTTAGTAAAGACACTTTTTGCAAATAATGAAATACCTTTGCAAAATTTAGTAGCTTGTGCAAGTGATGGAGCACCATCAATGGTTGGACGCCACAAAGGCTTCATAAGTTTTATGAAAAACGAACATCCAGAAATGTTTACTTTCACTGTGTGATTCACAGGCAACATCTTGTTGCTAAACAACTTAGTCCATAACTTCATTCATCATTAAATCTGATTATAAAAATTGTAAATAAATTAAAAACCCATGCCAAAAATGAGCGCATCTTTCAATAGCTGTGTGAAACAAATAATGAGCAACATGTTAAACTCTTATTATACACTGAGGTTCGCTGGCTTTCCAAAGGGAATTGTCTTGCTCGTTTTGCTAAACTTTTTAATACAATTTTGGAATTTTTCAAGCAACAGGAAGATTTATTTGTTTGCAATGACTTGAAGAAGGTCAAAAAATATTTATTTTACATGGCAGGGATCTATCGTAAAATGAATGAAATGAACTTGCAGCTGCAAGGAAAGAAGTTAGCCCTTATCGATACAAAGCAGATCATTGTCTCTTTTATTGAGAAATTGAATCTCTTTTACCACAATATTTCCAGAAAGGAATTTTACAATCTCCCAGAACTCGCTTTGTTGACTAATGAATTACTGCCTGAGGACATTGAGGTCTATGCTACTCACCTGAAAATGCTCAAGGAAGAAATGGAAACTCGCTTCCAGGATGTCATAAATTTAAAAATTGAAACATGGATGATTAATCCTTTTGAAACATCTGTCACCGATGTTCAAGCTGATTTGCAGGAAGAAATGGTAGAGTTACAAAATGATATCACCAGTCAAATGAATTTCAAAAGAGGAGGCACAGAAGAGATGTGGCTGCAGCGACTTGTTCCTGTCAAATACCCAAAACTATGGTCAAAAATGGAATTGCTATTATTAGCTTTTCCTTCAACTTATATGGCTGAAACTGGATTTAGTGCCGTTACAAACATAATGAGTAAACAAAGAAATAGACTTGATGTAGCCACTAGAGGAGACCTACGCGTTGCTTTGACTAATTTAAAGCCTGACATTTCTAACATTGTTAAACTGCATGAGGCACAAGGTTCCCATTAGTTCAAGCTTAGTTGTGTATGATGAATTGTTTTTTTTAATTAAATATAAGACTAAATGTAAAATTTTAATGTAAAAAAAATAGTAGTTTTCTATAATTTAACATTCACCCATCCAAACTAGTTGCGCTACTGCCCATGGAGGGCTTTGACCTGCTTCAACACATCTCTTCATTCAGATCTCTCCTGAGCCTTTCGTCTCCACACCCTTACCCCAAGCTGTTGCAGATCTGCCTCCACATCATCAATCCATCGCTTTAGGGGTCTGGCTTTGGGTCGCCTGCCTTTTGGTTTTCGCCTGTATAAAAGTTTCTTTCCTCTGTTATCTGGTATTCTTTCAAGGTGACCTGCCCAAACGTAGTCTGTTCTTTTTTTTTCTGTCACTATCGGTGGGTATTCATGCAATTGAAATATAACATGGTTAGTGCGTGTCCTCCACCCAGTTTCATCTTGTATAGCAGTAGTGATTTTCATAAGAATTGTTCGTTACCAAGTAAGTATTAAGTAGATTTTTGGCTGTCTTCGTCATAGTTTTGGTTTCACTTGCATACTTGCTGCTGGTCTTATTATACTTTTGTATATTATTTTCTTGGTTTTCCTTAATATTGATATTTTTTATGTAAAAAAAAAAAGTTAAAGACAATCAGTTTAACTTTTTGTATTCACATCCTGTGAGCTTTTTTATGTTGTTTTTTTTACTAATAATTTAAGATTAATTAACAATATGTAAGTTACAGTGCCAATATAAATCAATGCATGTTCTTTTAGTACAATTAATCTTCTATATTTTTTTTTAACTATTATATTTCCGTTAGGGGGGCGCTGGAGATTTTTTATATAGAAAATATACGAAAAGGGGGCGGTGGGTTAAAAAAGGTTGAAGACCACTGATATAGAGCATTCAAAGTTCTGATGCAACGGCTACTTTTTTTTTTTCTAAAAGCTCAAAATCTAATTTTTAAAAATATTTTATGCAAACAGTATTTAAAGAGAAAAAACCTAATTAGTATGCAATATAAATGAAACCTACTTTAAGACAATAAATAATCTAATATACTGCACATATTTTCACATTTTTTTTGTTCCAACATACGAGTAACATACCAGTATTTACTCGTAAAGTAATCAACTCATAAAACAAGTGTGGCAGTTGCCTTGAACATCGGCTTTACAAGGCTAACGTTGAGAGATCAAAGCACGGAAGATGTATATTAGTTTTGTGTGGCCTGTCTGTCCGTCTGTCCGTCCGTTGAGAGATCAAAGCGGATCTGACAGGGATCCGACTCCGACGGGGGACGCCTCTGAGTTTGTGTATCACACAAACTCTCTTTGTAATCTTGTTTATATAGGTTTTCCTTCTGTTTACAGAGCTTCTTGGATGGAGAAATTAAGTCTACCAATTAGATTCTACTATATTTTTTTTCTTTTTTAGGATTCAAGCATAAATTGTGAGCTATAGTCCCACATTTATTTAACTAGAGAAATATCAGATTGAGTAAAGGTTGAAAAAAACGACTAGGAAAAAATATATTTGGGTTCTGAATTCATAACAATCGTTACTCTTATACTGAAAAAGTTCGTACGATTTCTAAATTTTCCGAAGCAAACTCTTTCTTTGAAAAAGTATGATAAATTCATGTGAAATTACATAAACGTTGTCGCCATATTTGATTATTCTGTTTTAAAACACCATATTTTCTTCTGGAAAGGGAAGGGGCCGAAGAGTGAAAATGATTAATCCTCGCTCATTTTTATAATTTCTGCTATTGTTGGCATTAAGCAATAAAGAATGGGAGTGTGGCGATTCAATATAAGAATTTAATTGATAGCAAATATAAATTATATTAGTGACGGAATTTTTTTCTAATTTAGTAATTTCTTAACTATGATACAAAAAGAAAAGTTATTGGTTTGTCCTATGGGCGGAAGGCAATCGCATGTATCGTCTCTCTCACCTGGTACAACCCTTTTTATTTTATATTTACTAGTGATAAAATTAGAGATTAGATGTTGGGCATTATAATATACAAATGGGTTGACATATGAATAAGTATACATTATATAGATTTTCAACTCATATTGTTCACAAACTATGATTTCTCTATACAAATACGACCGCCCCCCCCCTACACATACACACTTAGAGGGTTAGATTTGGGAGAGCAGTAGATGCAATCGACCCTTCCCCTTACCCACCGAATCAGCCAAGATACCAGAAGGTGATCGACATTATATAAAATTATATTTTAATTCATCTACTTTTGTTCACAAACTATGATTTTCCCATAAATGTAGGACCGCCCTCACCTCGCTCAAAGGGTTTAGGTGGAAGGGCAGTAGAGGTATTGCCCCCCATCACATATATAATATATTGAAATATAAATAAATAAATAAATATAATTAACATAAGTTATAAATTCGTATACAAATTGTGTGAATTCTATACAAGAATACGTCCACCCTCCTCCCCGAAGGGGGGGGGGCGGTCGAGTGCTGGTGGGTGATACCGCCCTCTGGATCCGCCAGTGATTCTACCCTAATTAACTTGCATCGAGTGGTACACATCTCTCTTATACTGTCTAGCACAGTAGAACACAGTAACGATGACGCTACAGACGACTACCTACGACTGACTTTTCACATTAACTCTCTGGCTTATAAAGAGTCCTCCAAGGTTGCACAAACACTGCTTGTATCTTCTGGAAAACCACAGGAGTAAACGTCATTTCCTGTCTTGGTTTATACATGTAGATTCTAGAGCCTGTTGTGTTATCTCGCTGGAGTTACACGTTGACCTCTTTCTGTCACTGTTCATTTGTAAAAATATGTTTGTGTGTGTCTGTAAACTTGGGTGAGCCGTCAAAATAGCGCGGACAAAATAGTACCGACAAAATAGCGCGGTCAAAATAGTGCCGACAAAATAGCGAGGACAAAAAAGCGCGGAAAAATAGCGCAGTCAAAATAGGGCCGACAAAATAGTTCCGACAAAATAGCGCGGACAAATAGTGCCGACAAAATAGCGCGGACAAAATAGCGCAGACAAAACCGCAGCTCACTGAGTGCCATGTCTGCCGACGCTTTCAACACCTAATTACCTTCACTATCCATGCTAAGAATCTACCTCTTCGAGTTCAAAGAGATAAGCAAAAAAAAAGCACAGAAAACAATCTTGTTATTAAATAGAAATTAGAAAAGAAAATACCGGGTACTTACTTTAAAAGATTTTTCTACGTTAGGCCATACGTTGTGATTGACTGGCATCGCACATCTTGCTGCACTGATATTAGTGTATCAGTTTCAAATTGGATCTGTTTCGACTTATATAGTAGCGCTATTTCTTTTCTTGAAAAAAAGTTATCATGCAAAAGAAGTTAATGATAAAAGCTGTTATCTTCTCGGTGGGCTCTCGCCCTAAATGAGCGGAAGTTAGGTAAGAGAATTTTAAGTGTACTTAAGATTGTAACTACTTCTTGTTGTACGGTTGTTGTATAATTTATACAAAAAACTTTCTATTATGCACATTTTGTAGATACTTAAATATGATCTGCGCCTTTGTGCTTATGGCTTATAGTACGTTAATATTGATTTCCTATATGAAATTTTAATAGCTTACGGTACTTTTAATAAAATAGTCGAAAAAACAAAAGTAAGCTTACTATAAATTAGTGCCATTTATCGGGATCCTAAATGGATGGTATTTCTAGATAAGAGGGGCACACTTAAAGCCAATTGGGTTGGTGCTTCGTTTAGTTCATTCATTGTGGCTAATTAGTTGACAGCATTAAAGGCTAAGGTAGAGACTGAACTTGTAGTATAAAGTTTGGAGTAATGTTCGATTAATTTGTGTATTTGTTTGCACTTCTCTGTGATGATTTTCCCCAGTGGTTTATTTGACAGGCGCTGACTTGTTTTGGGAGTGTCCATGAGCCTCTTTGATTCCTTCATACATACTTCTTGAATATTCTCACTGAAATCTATCCAGTATTCGTTGGCACAGATCCGTGCTGTCCTCTGCACAGTTGTCTTATGTCGACTACTATTTCTAATTTACATAAACGATTTACCAAATTGCATTAGTTCAGGAACAAAAGTCATTCGCAGACGGTTGCATAATATATAGGAAAATTAAAAAAACACAAGATACTGAAGTTTTTCAAAGAGAATTAGATGAATTACAGAAATGGAACTCAAATTGGAGAATGTCTTTCCACCCATAAAAATGTCAGCTACTAAGAGTAACAAAAAAAAAATTAAAACAAATTAATTCCACTTATCTTCTTCATAGTAGACCAGTAACACAGACTAAAAATGCAAAATACCTATGTGTTATAATAAATGTGAAACTGTCATGAAATCCCTATATTAATGAAACTATAAAAGAAAATCAAACAAAGCATTATGGTTTATTAAAATTTCTATAAATCAAATAAGAACATAAAACTAAAATGCCTTGGTTAGACCAATGCATTCTCTGTTTGAGGCCCCTTAATTCAAGAAAACATTAAGAAACTGGAACAAACACAAAATATAGTAGTGAGACTCATAACAAACGAATATTCACATTTGACTACAGTAAAACCTTTAGTAAAAACACTAAATTTATAAAGCCTTCAGGATAGAATACTCAAAAGCAGTGTTTCTCAAACTTTTTTGTCACAGCAAAAAAAAAAAAACAAGATTACAAAGAGAGTTTGTGTGATACACAAACTCAGAGGCGGCCCCCGTCGGAGTCGGATCCCTGTCAGATCCGCTTTGATCTCTCAACGGACGGACAGACAGACAGACAGACGGACAGACAGGCCACACAAAACTAATATACATCTTCCGTGCTTTGATCTCTCAACGTTAGCCTTGTAAAGCCGATGTTCAAGGCAACTGCCACACTTGTTTTATGAGTTGATTACTTTACGAGTAAATACTGGTATGTTACTCGTATGTTGGAAAAAAAAAATGTGATACAATGTGCAGTATATTAGATTACTAATTGTCTTAAAGTAGGTTTCATTTATATTGCATACTAATTAGGTTTTTTCTCTTTAAATACTGTTTGCATAAAATATTTTTAAAAATTAGATTTTGAGCTTTTAGAAAAAAAAAAGTAGCCGTTGCATCAGAACTTTGAATGCTCTATATTATCGTGATGTCAGATTTTCATTTTCTCTTCTACTTTCTGAGCACTAAACGGGACGGACGGACGGACAGACGGACAGACAGACAGACAGACAGACAGACAGACAGACAGACGGACAGACAGGCCACACAAAACTAATAGCGTCTTTTCCCCTTTCGGGGGCCGCTAAAAAACTACAAATATTTCGCGGCACACAAGGAAGAGCAACAGTTGTTTTATAATAAAAAGAAAAAGTATTTTAAGTATTTTATTTCCGGTACCCCGTCAAAATAGCGCGGATAAAATAGTAGAAATTCCATCAATGGCTTGTTTCCTTACATTGACAATACAAGTCATCTGTTAAGTTGGAGGTACTTTGTTTTGCTTGCAGCTTTACTTCGTTCCAGCATTGTACCTCAGAAAAAAGTCAGAATCTCTCAGTGTTCTCCCTGGCGACCAGTTGTCTTCCAAATAGTCATACGTATTCCGTACAACAGGATGGCTGCCTGGTCGAGCGGTTTGCACGCTGGACTGTCGTTTCGATTTATCGATGGTTCCCATCCCTCGTCGTCCTGCGGGAGGTTTGGACTAGGAAATAACTATCTTCAACTCTGAAGGAATTTCCGAAACATGTAAAACAAACAAAACAAAACACCTAGCCGAGCTTCATTTAATTCTTCAAATGCAGTATTTACATACACGGGTGGAACTAATGAAAGGGCTAGCAGCATCTTGACAAACATTTTTATCTTCCCGGTAGGAAGCTGCAAGATTTTCATCTTGTACTTTACGCCAGAAACTTTGTCTAAGATGGAATTGATAACCGACAAGTCTGGTCACAGGGTGTACTGTGCTAACTGCATTTTGACTTACCTTCTCAAAATCTAACATCACACTCTGCGAAGCAAGAGTTGGTCTTAGCTTCAGCAGGACATTTAATTAATAATAATCTGGTCATTTTATACACATCATATATAACCCTGCGGTATTTTGTCGGGAAATTTCGCGCTATTTTGTCGGCGCTATTTTGTCCGCGCTATTTTGTCGGCGCTATTTTGGCGGGTCACCTTTATTTTATCTGTACCTGTTTTTAGAGAGCAAATGAGATCAAATCGAGGCTCCAAAGTCGACAAACGAAATCACATTTCATCGTTTATTGTAAGACGTCTCTCTCTTTTCTTATGCTTGATTTCAGACAGTGCTGAAAATCCAAACTTTCAAAGTCATGAAGATGCAAATGGAAGAATTATTTTGATTGCTTTTAAACTGATTGCATTTTATAACTTTTCGATTGAAATCTATAACACATCCAGGCTTTTCGAGACAAAAATTGACTTAAGAACTGCATCGTTTATTAAATAATGAGCTGCTCTTCTTCTTCAGTTGTAAGATTTGTAGCTTCATTGTTTCCAAATGGAAACTTCCAACTGTTGGAAAGTTATGCTGCAATAATGACTGCAGGTGTCTCAAAGTGTTCAGAATTTCAAGGGTGATTTTTTTATTTGAAGCATATTTTTTGTAATTAGGAAATCAGTCGAATACTCATTTTGAATCTTACTTTGCCAAAAAGACAATTTTTCACCAAATGACTTCAGTTTTGATGACGCAGTGATGATGGTTTCCGATGGTCCTTAAAAATGTAATAAATTTAATTTGTCAAATAAATAAGAGAGAAGTATCACCTTTACCCACCAGATAAGATAAGATAATTTATTGATCCAATCTGATGGAAATTAAGTTTGATTAATAATGACAACCTCTGCGTAACTACTGTACAAAAACAATGTTGATGAAAAATTCGAACAACATTTACATACGAACACACATACACATTCACAACCAGCGCTTTATGAATTTGACTTCTATGTACTTCTCGATGACGACAGCTGACCTCGTAACACTCTGATCCAAAATGGGATAAAGAAGTTTTTAAATCTTTTAGTTTTAGTCCCAATGGAAAGGAGACGAACACTTCGTTCAGATCTTATGTAACAGTTGTTTAATAGGTGCTTGTTGTCTTTAAAAATCGTGAGTGATTTGAAAATGCATCTTTCTTGGAAAAGCTCTTTAAGAGATGGTAGCTGTGCAATGCTTTTTTTTTTAAATTACCATACCAGCAGACGATGGCAAAGTTAATAAGACTGCTGATGGTTGCTGTGTTACCTGTTACCTGTTACCTGTTACCTATCCCTTAGTCTGGTGGACCGTTGGGGCGCCAGGCAAGACTTGTGGACCATCTTTCTCCATTCCTCTCTGTCCTTTGCCCTATTTAAAACCTCTTTCAATGGTAGGCCTGTCCATTCTTTGATGTTGTCTTCCCACCGCTTTTTCTGTCTGCCTCTTCTTCTTTTTCCTGGTACCGTTCCCTGGAGGATGGTCTTTGCGAGTCCCGAAGATCTTGTTACATGGCCATACATTTTGAGCTTTCGTTTCTTCACAGTATTTAGCAGGTCATCATGGGGTCCGATCGCTGCAGTAACCCTGTCTCTAATCTCTTGATTTGTGATGCGGTCTTTAAATGTGATGCCTAGGATCCTTCTGTAGCATCTCATTTCCATTGCTAGGATCCTCCTCTCTAGCTCTGCAGTCAGTGTCCAAGACTCACAAGCATATAGAAATGTGGCCATGACCAGGGAGCGCATCAGTCTGATTTTGGTGCCGAGGGATAAGCCTTTGTCTTTCCATATCAACTTGAGTTTAGAAAGGGCCGCTGTGGACTGTGCTATTCGAACCATTAGTTCGGGCTTTGTTCCCTCATCCGAGACAATAGCTCCGAGGTATTTAAAGCTGTTAACGCTAGTTAGCTTTTCGCCTCCAATACTGATGACCTTTGTAAAGCCCTGTTGACTATTGGTCATAATTTGGTTTTTTTCTGCATTAATTTGCATGCCATAAGCTGCTGAAGTCTTGTCAATGCGCATCACTAGGTCGGCTAGTTCGTCTTCTGTTCCTGCTAGGCCATCAATGTCATCTGCGAAGCGCAAGTTTGTAACTTTTCTTCCTCCAATGCTTACAGTACCTTCAAATCCTTCGAGAGCATCTTCCATTATTCTTTCAAGGAAGATATTGAAGAGTGTTGGTGAAAGGAGGCAGCCCTGTCTTACTCCAACTGTGGTTTTGAACCATTCCCCAATATTGTTGTTGAAGTACACCGCACTGGTGGCATCCTTGTATAGGTTCTGGATAACTTTGGTTATGTTTGTGTTAATGTTATATTTTTCCATTGTCGCCCAGAGTGCCCCGTGCCATACTCGATCAAAAGCTTTCTTGAAATCAATAAAGACATGGAAAAGATTCTCTTGGTGTAGGAGATATTTTTCACAGAGTATTCTGAGGCTTAGGATTTGCTCTGTTGTGCTGCGACCATGTCTAAAACCCGCCTGTTCTTCAGATATGATTTTGTCTGCTATCGGTTTTAGTCGATTTAGTATGATTTTTAACAGCATTTTGCTGGGATGGCTTATGAGGCTGATGGTGCGATAGTTTTGACATAGTTGTAAATTGCCTTTCTTTGGAAGAGTGATGATGAGTGACTGGGTCCAGGGTTTGGGCCATTCTCCTGATTGCCAGATCTTGTTGCAAATTGTATAGAGTGCGTTTATCATGGTTTCTCCTCCCGCTTGTAGAAGTTTACCAGGAATGTTGTCAACTCCGGCCGATTTTCCCTTTTTCAGGGCTTTTACTGCTGCTGCTACTTCCGAGCGAAGAATCGGATAGTCGTCCATATTGGAAACTGCCGGGACATTTAGTATCTCTGTATCTCCTGAGATTTCGAAGTTATACAGTTCTGAACAGTATTCCGTCCATCTTTTTAACACATCTTTTTCCTCAGTTGCTGTTGCTGTGTAGAAGAGTTTGATTATTGTTTTGTATATGTTAAATTTTCTAAGTTTTCTGAGATAGAAGGGTCGCTGGTGAATTTTCGTGTATAGATTTTGACAATGTTCACTCTATTTGAGTTCGTTTTGATAGTTGTGCCTAGATATTTATATTCTTGTACTTGCTCTATGTTTTGGTTGTCTATCTGAAGTTCTGTAATATGGTCTTTGTTTTTCCTAAAATCAATAATCATTTCTTTAGTTTTCTGAACATTTAATATAGAAAGTTATCCATACACCATTGGTAAGAGGTGTTAATTGTTGAATGGTACATATTTTCGTCATGAAATGAAAATCCAATTTTTTTTCAGCCTTCAAGAATGAAATCAACTCCGCCTTGAGTTGAACGACACGCTTTAACACTTTACCCTCAAAGGGCCATTGAACGTTGGTGTGATCCTGGAGACATTTGTAGTCTGAATCTATTGCTTCACAAAGCTGAGAGAAACGTCGGGATGCAAGTGATCGAGACTCGATGAAGTTAATAATCATTTGATCCAAAGTAGACATCAAATCATTCGGCAAAGATTTGAAGGCAATAGCTTCTCTGTGGATCATGCAGTAAACAACTAATACATTTGGATTTTCGTGACGCACAAGAGTGACGAATCCCTTTCTATTACCTTGTATGGAAGAACAGCCATCAGTGCAAACGATCACACAGTTTTTCCACTATAGTTTGAAGAGCAAAATGTTTTCGTTCACCACTTTGAAAATGTCTTTGCCTTAGGTCGTAGTTAATTAACCGAATAAAAGCTAGCAGCTGGGTTTTGCCGTTAAAGTCAGTGGATTCATCAACTTGAAGAGACCACAGCAGAGACAGTTCATCATCGTCAGTCACCTCAAAATGTTTGCAGATTTGATCTTGTAAATCTGACAATAAGTATTCAATTCTGAGAGATAGTATCATTTGACATAGGAACTTTTTAAACTTTTTTGGCGGCATTGTTCCTAGGATAGACTGGACAACTATTTCTAAAGCTGGTGCAATTACTGATTTAGCCTCTGTGTGTACTTTCTTGCTTTTTTCTTATAACTGAGTAGCCTTAAAACTTGCAATCAATCCCTTTTCTGACAGCTTGAGGTACTTCGTAAGCTTCTTAGCTTGTTTATTTTATTGAGCCCTGATGTTTTCCAAGTATTCCATTCGGTTGCACTTTTACAGCTGGATGTTTTTTTTCCTTTAAGTAAGTGTCTCTTTAATTAGCTTGGAACAAGCACCTAAGTTTTGAATTACAGATCAGATAGAATGACAATGAAGAATCTTCAGGTTCCGAAGATATGAAACCATATCCGGTGTAATCTTTTTATTACCCACGTTTGGTTCCTTGCTTTTCGTTTAAAGTTTTCGCAGTTTCATTCTTGCTAATGTAATTCTCCATGGATAGCAATGAATAATGCTAATAAATAATCTTTATTATTATTTTTATTTTTATTTTTATTATTATCTTTATTATTAGCATACACCTAAACAATTTACGATACACATCGCTTATTATTATCATTACCAATTGAAGAACTGCTGTGCTGTGCCAAGGCGGCCCATCTTTTAGTCATTATAATAATGTATGTATAGTGGGGAATTCCATAACCTGAACAACTAACACATCTTTCAGTCGATATTGAGCAATTCAATACTATTACCGGTCATGGCAAATATGGATGTCATTGCAACATAAAAATTTAATAGTAGGCAGACCTGTGCAAGTGTGGCGTTATGAAAACTCTCGCAGCACATCTGCAAATCTTTCGCAGTTTAAGAAACACTGCTCAAAAATAAAGTAGCAACTATACACAAAACACTGAACCATAATCTCCAAATACAAAAACAAAATTTAGTAAAATACTCAGAAAGACACAAAGATAAAGGTACATTCCTCATCCCATATGCTAGGCCAAATCTGTACAAATGCGATTTCTTCCCTAATATTATTAGAGCATGGAATGGGTTGCATGACCTAGCCAGGAAAACCATTTGCTTGGCAGAATTTAAGTCATTGGTTAATATGCATGACTGAATGCATGACGCGTAGGACGTAATCATCTTCTTTTTTTAAGTAGCGTCTGTATTATATAAGATAGTTGCTCTCGCTTCTTTCAGAGTTAACAGGTTGCATTGGGTAGGTTTCACCTTGTATGTAGCAAGTGCAACTCTTTTGCTCTAATTACAGGAGCTATTCAGCTGATTTAGAGTCACTCCAATCAGTTCGCTTTATACGTTTTCACCAAAGATGTCTAGGGAAGTCTTTTGTATTGTGGACTTGATGTGCTCCTATTTTTCTGTTGCTGTAATTCCAGAGACATTTTTGTACTCGAGTTCAAACGATTCCGAAAACTGTATCTGGAGTGGCACATATTGCTTACGTCATATTGATGTCTTACAATCTGCTTGGTACAGTGGATGTTTTATTGGGAGAAGATTGATCTTACCACATACCAAGGAGTGATCTGTGTCACAGTTTGCATTGTGATAGGACCTGGTAAGTTTGACACATTATAAGCACTTTTGTCTTACCATGATTATATTATGTTGGTGCCAGATCTCTATTGATCTCTCCCAGACCAGGGGTGTAGCCACTAAAGTCCCACGCAAATGGAGCTACACCAAGGCCGACTGCTCAGCGTTTAGTGCGGATGTCGACGCCGCACTATCCTCCATCGCGGTGGAGGAAGGGTCCGTCGACCAAATATGCGGCGAAATAACAGCAGCAGTGTTGGGTTCGGCTAGGAGGCATGTCCCTCGTACCTTTCCCGGTTCAAGGCATAGACCCGCTTGGTCGAGGGAATTGAATCGAATAGTCTCTGCCAGGAAAAGGGCGCGAAAGAGGGTATATAAGAATGGTACTCCCGAAATCCGGCGGGAGTACAATCGCCTGTGTAGCAAGCCGGAGAGGTGGCCAGAAAAGTGCGTTCTGACCATTGGAACGAGGCCTGCGCCGGGTTAGATCTGAAAGACATCTTGAAAGCCTGGAGACTTCTTCGCAACTTGGAGGCCACAAGTTCGGTTCGCACGCCCGCTCCATTATTGTCACCCAGTGGAGAAGCGGTCTCTAAAGTTGAAAAATGGCCGACTTGCTGAACTCTCATTTTGCTTCAATCAGCAAGTCCGAAAAGAAGTCATCCACGTCCAAGGCCCTCAATAAAGAACGGAAAAGGGAGAGGGAGCCGGATGACCCAGCAACCTGGGCACGTGCAATGCACCCTTCTGTCGTGCTGAGCGAGACAGTGAGATCGCTAAGTCAAAAAACAGAAAGGCTCCGGGGCCGGATGGGATTACCTCCAAGATGCTGAAGCACCTCGAGGGGAGAGCAAGGGACAAACTCCTTGAATTGAACCTGGGTAGAGTCTACTCTGCCCAGGGCCTGGCGCTGTGCTACCATTGTTCCAATCCTTAAGAAAGGAAAAGACGCGACTAGCGTTGAGTCCTACAGACCCATATCCTTGACATCCACCATTTCCAAAATGGTAGAAAGGATGGTCAACGAGCGGCTCGTGTGGTCATTTGAGAGTGCCGGTATCCTGGCGCCAGAGCAGGCTGGCTTCAGGGCAGGCTTGAGCCCTATTGACCAGGTCAATGTATTTGAACAGGAGGTGGCAGACGGGTTTCAGAGGTCCGAGAGCACATACACAGTATACCATGGCCTGAAACAAGCGTATGACCGAGTGTGGAAGCAAGGCCTCTATCTTAAGTTAAGAGCCATGGGTGTGTACGGCAGAACCGACAAGTGGGTTAAGGCCTTTTTAACTGGGAGGAGCATACGAATGCAATTCCAGCACTCCCTTAGTAAGCAAAAACAACATCACAATGGCTTACCGCAGGGCTCCGCCCTCTTGTGCACACCTTTCATGGCCTTTCTGAACGATTTGCCCAGCTCACTACGGACATGAAAGCTGCTATATGCTGACGATATTGTCCTCTGGTCAACCGGGAAGCAAGCTGACTAGATACAGGCAGCAATTCAAGCAGACCTCCATACAATCTCCTCGTACTTTAACAAATGGCAGATTCAGATAAACGTTGCCAAAACGACCTGGTCCCTGTTCAGCCTAGGGATCGACATTCTTAAGGCTCCATTCGAGCTTCAACTCGGTGGGCTATGACTCAAATGCGAAATTACGCCAAGATATCTAGGGGTGACCCTGGATATAAAATTGACAATGCACTTGCACATCCAGGAAGTTAAACGAAAGGCCTCGGAGAAGTTATGGTTATTACGAAAGCTGGCCAGCACAAAGTGGGGCGCCCGAGCTGACATGCTCCGCACACTGTACATCTTGACTATACGCTCGCAAATAGAATAATAACTGCCCATCCAAGTCTATGCGAGCAAAACGGCCCTCGAAACACTCGACAAAGTACAGGCTCAGGCATTACGATTCAAAACCGGCACCTGTAGGACAAGCCCAACATGTGCTGCTGAAATCATGTGTAACGTGCCTCCTCTCGGCCTGAGGAGAGAGAGAGGGCAGTACTAGTGGTCCTGGAGAACTATAAAAGGGGCGACCCAGGGCTCCCCACCAAAGTCCTTGTCAGTCAGTGGAAAGAGAAAAACAGGATTAAACGGACGTCTTTTGTGCACGTGGCGTGTAATTTGACCGTGCAAGCTGGACTCTCCACAGACCGGTACCAATCAAAAGGATAAGTACCTTCCCTCCCTGGAGGCGTGTGCCCAGCCCTCCCATAGACCTAACACTAGCGGGTCTGGAGGGTGGCACTAGAAAACATTCACCAAACTATACTAAAAAAGATGGCAACAGACACATTGAAATCGTACCCATCCGATGCTATCTTCTGTTACACAGATGGGTCCGTACTGCGGGACGCCGTGAGAGCCGGGTATGTGGCCTTGATCTGTTACCCGGACCTCGAACCTGACAGTCTGTCGGGCGCATGCGGCCTCGCCGCATGTAGCTTCGACGCCGAAATCACGGCGATTACTGACGCACTACGCCATATAGGGGAAAAATTAAGTAAAAAAGAAACCGTTGCGACTACTGTTGTAATGGTTACCGATTCAAGCTCCTGCCTCCAAGCCCTGGCTGGCTTGGGGGGAAAGTCACCTTTGGTAGAAGAGACATTAGACTCCGCAAATAAGATCCGCCTATTTCTTGGAGCTGTCATATTTATGCAATGGGTACCCTCACACTGCGGCGTGGGGGGGGGGGGCAACGAGGCGGCAGACGCTTTAGCAAAAGCGGGTGCGCTGGTCGTGCCCACTTTCGAAGCCCCAAGTACGTTTAACCAGGCTACGACAATTATCCGAGAGTGGGTACTGTTCTGGTGTTGTGCTGTTCTGCTTGGTACTTGACTCTCAATGTAGCTACTATTTAAACCGCGAGTTCGTTAAACACACAGCAACAGACTAAAACTATGAATAACCAAAGAAATCCACTTGATAACTTTTCACAAGGTTTAATTATCAAAAGGACACAGTCTATGTCGTACTATAACATTTTCCTTAATCTATTAACTCCTAGTTCTAATATAGAAGACCCGCCATGTTTTTCCTTCTTGTCGCTCTAAGTCTACTACGTCATTAGTCTGTCTCTCTACGTCACTACTTTTACTGTCACTAAAAACTATACACAAAATATATTTAACTAATTAAACTAATACTCTCTAACTATAACATAACAGTACATGACAGGTGGTTAAAATCCTGGGATGAATCTAACAAAGCGAGAAGAGTCTGGCAGCATTTGCGACGCTCAAACCGCGACGATCCATGGTGGAGGCTAAAACGGTCTTATTGCGCAGTGCAGAACGGGACACTGTCCTATTGGAGCTTATTTTGCCCGGCTCCGGCCCAATTTTGATGCCCGTTGCCGACACTGTGGATAGTCGGTGGAGACGGTCGAGCATATCTTGCAAGAGTGTCCTCAGCTCCTTGTCTGCAGATTCAATAAACCTATATGGAGGCTTAAAGGCACTACGCCAAACAGCTGAGTTTCTCACCAGGGCTCTACGGGAGGACTGATCCTTCCAGCCCTGGTTTTCATTTTGGAGTTCATCTCAGGTGCCAGTGTTTGGAGCACGGATGTCTCCAAGATACTCTGTGCTGTGGTTTAGTCTTGAAGTAGGTATAAGTGACACAGAGGGAGTGTAGTGAGCAAACCTCGAGGAGCCGTAGTCCATTTTCATTTACTTTTCCGACACCAAAACGCCCAATACATCTGTCCCATGCAGAGTTGTCAGATCCAACGCGTGCATTGAGGTCGCCAAGGATGATAACCTGTTACGTAATCGGGATCTCACTGAAAGCATAAGAAATGTTGTCATAGGACATGTCTTTTGCCTGTGGGGTGGAACTCAATGTAGGAGCGTAGGAACTTATCAAAGTTACGTGTCCAAAAGGTGTGTCAAGACGTAGTGATAGGAGTCTTTCTGAACCGTTGCACTTCAGCTCTACTGTGTTCAGAAGTGTGATTTTAACTGCGAAAATCAACGCCGTGTTTCCTTACTTCACTTTCAGCTTTGCCTTGCCTGAAGAGGGTGTAGTATTTTTCTTTTATTGAACCAGAGTCAGCTAATGGAGTTTCCTGGAAGATTGCAATGTATACTTTGAGCCTTGACAGTTCATCATTTAATAGAGCGGATTTTCGGGTATATTCCAAGTCTGGTAAATTTACATTAAGTCCAGTTTGTAAAGTACGCACATTTCATGTGTCCAGTTTAAGAGTGGAGCTCCTCTTTTTTTTTTCTTCATGTCGACTGGTACATAGGCTTTGCTTTTCAGAATTAGTCCTATCCTCGTGTAGCCAAACGAGGAAAATAGGCATGACGAAACAGCACCTTTTGGCTTGAAAACCCAAGTAAAGAAGTATGCCATTTGATATTTTGTCTGGGCCCGGGGCTTGCTTTCGGTTGAGGATTTTAAGGCTTCATCTAATTCCTTCATTTTAAGATTAAGGATAACATTTGCTTTTTTTTTTAGATATTTGGGATTCTGCCTTATATCCATTTGTGACAAAAATAAATTTCGCCCACTTATGGTATCACTCGGTAAAAGGAATGTAATTTATTTTAGTGTTCCATTTTATTCACGTAAATTTGGCACACATACAACAAAAAGCGCTTATAACACCCCCCCCCCCCATACCTCTCGCCAGACTTCAACGTCATCTTGGGCTTTCTTAAGCTAACACTTGTCTAGTCAAGCTATCAACAAAGGCCACTTGTCGCTAATCTGCCCTTGACCGGGGATAGTTCAAACATTCAACTATGTTTAGCCCGACTATCATATCTCCACGTTGGGCCCATCCTGTGTGAATTATTCCTTGGTTTACGATATCTTCGGCTTTATCTTAGTTCAAAGAGATGACTCGCGCCACCGCAGATCGTGCCACTCCCAAGGTCGCCTAATCACTTCGTTATCCGACCATCTTGGAAAAGGCGAGGTGACCACATTTGCTCTTTCAAGTACCTATCCCTGTGTCTACGCCGGAAACATGCGGCCAGGTCAAGCAGGGATCCCTTTGTCTAAGCAAGCCAGTCAGTCTGTCACATTTGAAAGTATATTTTTCCACTTTTGCCCCTCCTCTCGTCTATCTGTATACGGACAAGATCAGATCGCCTCATTCTTTCCGAGAGCTGTTTGGAGTGAACACGCTTGTCTGAGCTTACGCTTACTATATACTATATTCATTTCATTTCTTTTCCTTACTTGGACTTGGTGGTAAGCTTTACGTGGTTTATGTTTAATAGCCTCTTACTATGTGTATTTATATATTTGTGCATTTATTTAGTGCATTATATTTGTGTACATATTTGTGTAATTCCTATCTTGGATTATGTAAGTAGTCACTTTATATATTATATTTTATTATCATGACTTGTACGACTAAATAGTCAAAGTCATCCACTTTATCTAGACTAGAATTTACAACAATTCTTGCCACTTGTTGTAGTTTTTTTTTTGCTACTATTAATTTATCGCTGATAAATTACCGCTCGCCACGCGCCCTCTATATTTTATTGATAAATTCCTTGACCGGGAACTATCATAATATTTATGTAACATGTATTATTACCAAGTATATATTTACACTCATTCCGTGACAAGGAATGCCGTAACTATTTCTATATTCTATTTTATCGGCCAATTGGCCAGACTCATTACTTAGGTAAAACCATGTATAAAGTATCTTATTTACCTTATCCTATTGTTATGAACCTGTTGTGGCACAGACGGGGGAGTAGTGGTGTGTATAGTCAGCCAACACAAATCGCCCCAGGCCAGATCAGCGGTCAAGCGTGACGAGTTATTATGGTCAGCCGCGACGCGTCTAAACAAGAACATTCATGAAAGTTCAGCGGCGTGAACAGAGCTCAAGAGCGTCACGAGGATTATAGTCATCTGACCACCTGGAAACGTCGAGGGGCGTTCTGTCCGGTTCGAGAAGGCTAGCAGGGACCCTTTATAAAGAACGAAGGTATCAGAGGACGAGACACAACTTCCCGATCTACGGTTCGTTACGACAGCACAGTACAAGTTCGAGGCGAGACAGAGACCAGTGCAAGAGTTGAAACGGCGATACGTGTTAACGGAGAGCTATTTGTACAGTGTTATGTTACGTGCTGCCAATCGTACAATATTGGCTGTTATTTATTAACATTAAACTTTTACGTTACTTTGGAGCTCGGAGTTGTCAAGTTCTTTCAGTTGGTGGTGTACGGTGCAGTTTGCAGAGAGCGTGGATAGTGAGATTCGTAACACTATCATTATCTCATCACGGTTGATCGCCTTGATTTTAAATGGCGCACTGACCCTGCGCTCAGAAGAGACATGGATTATCTCCCCCTTCTCATGTCTCCATTCAACCGTGCTCTATTGTTCGGGCCACACGGCCAGATGTAAACAATGGCCACCTTGTCACTGACCATCAGCCATCTCCCCCCCTTTCCCCTTACATCTCGTTATTCTAGCTACTCGTGATGATCTCACCTTGGCGGGTTTACATCACTGTTGACTAATTGTTACTCCCTTTGTGGGACTTCTCCACTATCACTAGTATTGAATTCTCCCCTAAGGAGATACGATATATATATGTGTTAGCTCCCTTTAATATTTGTGAAACTAAGTTATAGTTTCTTCACATCAAATATTATATAACTAAATGCGTCTACCTCCCAGTGTTATCATTATGGCTAAGCCGATCTACGCATCTCGTTGCAGCTTTTATTACAGGCTACTCCTACTGGAATCCCTGTTTTCGTAACGCTGTTACCAGTCTGCTGAAACCAGATCTGAAGATACCAGCCTTACTTACTACTCAGGAGAGTCCGACCAACAACCGCTTGCCAGAAGACCCGTCCCTGCAGCTACGTATAGCCAGCCCACCCATAGACAACTCAGCATCAGCCATACCAGTCTCGTCAGAGCAGCATAGGACTTAAAGCTAAGCAACCAGCCTAATGACACTTAGACCACTTGGTTCTCATATCTTATGATGACAGTCCCATTTATGTAAATAATTAGGCCCCGCCCTAACACTGTACAGCATTTTACCTTTTACTTATTTTCATTCTTATTATTAAACTGTACATATATTTTACATAAAAAGTATTTGTTGCCTGCATTTATAACGCTGTGCCTGTTAGTTTATGTGCAAGTCAAGGTCCTTAAATTGTCTAAACCCCCTAGACACTTAAATGGCCACCATCTTTGACCTACTTGTCACACCATCTAGCATTGAATATTTGTAGCAGTTTTTTTTGGCTTGAACACCCAAGTGAAGAAGCATGTATTTGATATTTTTTTCTGGGCCCGGGGCTTGTTTTGATTTGAGGACTTTTAGGGCTTCATCTGGTTCTTTCATTTTAAGATTTGTGGTCATTCCCAAGGAGTAAGCTTGATTGTTTACATCTTTATTTCTACTTACATTGTTTGTATCTGTCATATGCTTTGGAAATACTTAATGAATTCATTATCTGCTTCTTGGCCTTTCGGGGCTTTGTTGTGCTTTACTATTCCTATGGGAGTTGTTCTGTTTTCTTCCTAGTTAGACATTTGGCTATACGCCAGAGTTTTTTCATGTCAACTTTTCCTCATAGCGGAAATTTAATTTTTCATGAAAACTGCGTTAGCTGCTTTTAAATTTGTTATTTTCTATACATGGGTTATTTTCTACTGTATTTTTGGCTTCTATAGTGGCATTGTGGAGTTATTGTAGGGGATGAGACCAGTTGGGGATATAATATTTTTTTGCTCCTGTAGGAATTGATTCCTTAGCTGGTAGGAGGATTGCTTTGGAGAAAGCTGAGTATGACTTATTAACCTGATTTGATTAGCAGTTTATTGAAGTGGTATACATGTCTCTGAGCTTTGAAAATGTTATAGATGTTCTTTTTTCTTTGTAGTTCCATCTGGGGATGGAGGAGTTTTCTGATATTTTAAAGGAGATATCGATACTGATCAATATGGGTCTGTGGTTACTGGTGGCTAGCTTGTCTGCATCTTCTCTTATGCACTTTTTTGATATGTTGTCAGTTGCAAAAGCTAGACCTGGAGTGGTTGATGTTAGGCAGGTTCTTGAGAAAAAGGTTGGTTTATTCTCAGGTTTATTAAGTCTGTTTTCTGGGATTTAGTTCTGGGTTTTCCCAGCTCTAAAAGTGATTATTCGTGTCCGCTAAGAAAAGACATTTTTCTTGGTCAGGTATTTGTATGTGGTCAATCTCTATTTTCTTTCTGGTGGGAAGTAGCAGTTAAAGAAACTAATATTTTTATCTGGGAGAATCAGATTAATACCCATTATTTCTGATTCTGATATGTTGGGCAAAGTTATATCTGTGGTAGGGATGTCATTTCTAATGAGAGTGAGGATTCCTCCTTTGGGTCTGATTTATCGATCTTGTCTGATGCAGGTGTAGCCTCTAATGGAGAAACGTAGATTACTGTTCAAATACGTTTCATGGATGCAAGTTACATCAATTTCTTTCTCATGCAGAAATATTTTTATAGCTTTTTTTTCTTTTGGATGCCCCTTGCGTTTCTTTGTAGGATTTTTAGACTTTTGATCTTGGAGGGTTGGAAAGTAGCTTTTACTTTCCTGTCCCTGCTCCTGACTTCACAGGCAGAGATAAAAGAACCACCAGCTTGCTTGTGTGGACTCCTTCGAGGCCGAAAGCCGGCCCCTACCTGCGCGTCGGGATTCCACAGGCATGACGCTACATCTATTAGAATCGTTATTGAACTCCAACATAGATGAGGTTGCGCGTCAATGTGTCATGCACCAAGAGGCCCATTGACTCCGACTTCAGCCTGCTTTTCTTTCTGGGTATGCTCCCAAAGCCTTTGATATTCCAAGATCATCTGCAAGGCTTCAGGTGTTTATCTTCGGAGTTTTATCTCCTAGATGAACTGCTCTCCCTAGCTAACAAGCTTCATCTACCCGGGTTTAGAGTTACAGCGCCATATACTCGCTTTTTGCAATCATTTCCCTGGATTTTTGAGAAGGTTTTAGTAAATATTCTTACCACTGGAATACTCCACCTCATCCTTCATGATTGTAAACCAGTTGGTCTGCGGGTATTTTTTGGTATTCACAGCTTAACTTTTAAATCAGGGTCTTTCCCCTATCCGCCACCTGGGGAGGCATTTGCTAGAAGGTGGTAGCTCCCCCAAGAATCACAACAAGCTAGGATGTTTTTGAGAAAGAACAGGAGGTGATGATGCTTCACAGTAATCTGTGGTAAATATAGCTAGTTTAACAACGAAATTGCACACCAAACATAAAATGAAATGGTTTAGATTGAAAGCTAAAAAAAAAAATAAGAGAGACTGACGGAAATTTTAAAATTGCTCATTCTCAGTGCATTATTCACCAAGGAAATTCTGAGCAAACGAATTACAGTTCCAACATGTCATGTGACAGGTTTCAGTCGTTATCAATTTTTTTCGTACTCATAGTTAAAATCCTCGCCAATTTTTCAGTGTTTCTAGATGACATTGGACACGAATTTATTGTGCAATACTGCACAGACGTCAATTGGCTATTATGTCATAAAGTATTGAAGAGATTTTTAGCACTGCGTGAGAAAATTGTATTGCTTCTGAACCTGTTGAGCATTTCCAAACTTACAAATGGGTTCAGGATTTGGCATTTGCAGTTGATCTCAATAGTCACCTGCAAGACTTGAATTTAAACTTCAAAGTAAAGACAAAATTGTCACAACTGCGTGCGATGATGTGAGGTACTTTCAAGCAAAAATACGACTGTAGATAACCAAATATGAAGAGAAAATCTTGTTCAATTCTCAACGTGTCAGGATCTAAAAAGATTTGGTAAAGCTGTTATTAATAACTGTTTTTGTGATCTTCTTTCATACGAACAGAATTTTCGTTGTTTGTATCTCCATTCTCATTTGCTTCTAAAAATGCTGCTGATAATGTGCAAATAGATCTGATGAATACCAGTCAGATTCTTTGTTTAAATCGAAGTATATAGAAGTGGCTGTCTATCAGCACTAAAGCTCTAGTCTACCGGACCTGTGTATTGAGCACCTTGCTATACGGAAGTGAAACGTGGTCAACCTACTCATGGCAGGAAAAAAAGCTGAATGTCTTCCACCTACGATGACTAAGGCGGATCTTTAAAATAAGGTGGCAAGATAAGATAACCAACGAGGAAGTGCTACGAAGAGCAGGTTGCCAGGACATCCGCTCTGTTATCAGCAGCAGACGCCTTGGCTGGCTTGGCCACGTTCGTAGAATGCCAGTAGGTCGACTCCCACAGGATATTCTGTATGGCGATCTAATAGAAGACAGAAGAGCCGCTGGTCGCCCACTCTTACGTTATACAGATGTATGCAAAACGGGACATGAAGCTCTTTAAGATCGACACCAGCAACTGGGAAGAGGTGGCACAAGATAGATCCACTTGGAGAGAGAGCATAAAGAGGGGGTCTTTGATTGCAGATGCCATACACAACAGAATCAGAAAGAAGGGTCAAGGTGCAACGGCGCCTGGTGACTACATATGCCCAACCTGCGATCGCAGCTGTGTATCAAGGATCGGCCTCTTTAGTCACACAAGAGCTTGCAAGGGGAAAAGATCGTCTCTAGAGACGTAGAATGCCACAGAGATAGAAGTGGCTATGTCAAAGTTTTACAGTTATTTATTTACCCAAGGTACGCTGAATTGCGGAAATTTGCAGCCAGAATTCTAGCTATGTTTTGCAAGCACTGATCTCTGTGAGCAGTACTTTTTCATAATAAATGCTACAATAACATCTCACTGTTCGAGATTATCTTATTAAAATTTCATCAGTGGTAAACAAACTTCAACCTGACATTAATAAACTTGTATCCCAGAAAAGATGTCAAGCATCAGAACTACCACAGGACTGCGCCAACATAGTTATATTTAATTACCAAAATGTACCATGAATTTAGGTAACTAAAGGACAGGTATGACGTTAATAAATGTATCCTATTTGTAATGTTTCGAATTTACATTAACTAGTAGGTTTTTTGCAACTGATTTTTGGCATTGCAAATTTTTACCGCTTTTTATGTGGCCCATAAAGCTTAATGAGTTTGACATGCCTATTCTAAAGAAAAATATAAGATGCAAAGCTCCTTGATGGTTTTGCATAAGACACGCCCATTTGGCTGTATAAGAAGCATCAGTAGCAAGATGAAATAGTCTTTCTTTTTGAAAGCTTAAGAATAATGTCTTTAGAAAATTTGTGTTTGATCTTTCAGATAGTCTTTTGTTATTCCTTTAGACTTTAGACCATGTTGATTTATTAGATTGTCCTTTCTTGGTAAGGTTGGTTAGGGCTATAGTTAATTCCGCATAGCTTTGTATGAAGCACCAATAAAAAAGGCCAAAATATCTATGACTTGCTTCTGGTTCTAGGCACTTTGATATCTAGGATTCGCTTGATGTCATTGTTCTGTGGTTTCAATGAGTTTAAATTGAGTTAAAGTTGACTCTCTCTTGCGTTTAGCAGTGTGTTCTTAACTGCGAAACTCTATATTCCAAGAAAGTTACTTTTGCCATTGATAATTCAACTTTACTGAGACTGTAAAGTTATGTTCCTCGAGTATGCTGAAGACTTAAATAAGTCTTTGAAATGATCTTCCCACGTTATATGGAAAACACTAATATCATTAATGAATGAATGTTACCCTTCTCTGTCCAAATAATCGATGAATAGTCTCGTTAATGTGCTACTTTCATTGACTTCTTGGAGTAGAAGTATGTTGTCGTTTTACGGGTACTATTGGTGCTGCATAAGGTAAATTGGAATGTTCTATTATGTATTGGCTAAGTAGTTGATTTATTTCTTGTTGAATAAAATCTCTTGGTAAATCGGTAGTGGATATGGTCTTGATTTTGCAGGTTTGTCATCTGTTGATATAATTTCATGCTGAATAATTGTAGTTTTGCCAGGCGCCACACTTTCGTTGAGGACCTCAGAGAAGTTTGGAAGAGGCTTCACACCACTGGCGGATATAGAACTTTGGAGTGGGGGGGGCGATTTTTTTCCGAACCATAACCCTAACGCCCAGTAGACCCTAACCCTAAGCATAAACGTCATGATCAATGTATTTATATTTATTATATATATTTGTATATATTATTACTATATTTAAATGTATATTGGAATGTTAAAAAAGCAGTGTTTCTCAACCTGTTGAGGCCATTCTCTTGACAGCTTGAGGTCTGGGGGAGCTTGCCAAACGGATTTTCTTGCATTCTTCACCGCAGAATCATCCAATTCAAAAAAAGATCTTTAGAAAAATAATATAAATTTATATCTACTTAATACATTGCAAATACAATCGATTACTTCGTTCAAAAAGATAATGTATCCCAAATATTTAGATTAAGACTTTGGGGATCGCCGCCGAAATATATTATTTGAAAACAAAGACAAAAAAAAAAGCCCATGTTGAGGCCTTCCTCTTGACAGCTAGGGAGTCTGGGGGAGCACTAATAGTTTACTCAGTGGTGATCGGGGCTAAAACCCGACGTCTAATTCTTTTTCTTGCGTTCTTCACTGCAGAAACGCCTTCTGACATCTACAGCTATTCTATTAAAAAAGGACTTTTTGAATAATGTTTTTCTTGAAAAATAATGTTTTTCTTGAAAAATATTCAAATATGAATTTAAGGGCCCTTACTACATCGCAAATACAGCCGATTTGTTCTTGAAAAGATAAGATACCCCACGTATTTCGATTAAGGCTTTGGGGATCGCCGCCGAAAAAAATATTATTAAAAAAATTTAAAAAAAATCTTGTTTGCAAGAGATATATTTTGTTTATTAGGCATGTTTGTAACTTTCTTTTATTACAGAACTATGATGCAAATCTCTAAAAATATTTGGAAGTGGTAGGAGAAATTGAGTGAACCAATTAGATTCTATTCTAAATGTTTTGCATTTTTAGGATACAAGTATCAATTGTAAGTTATTGTCCACATTTTTTTATACAACAGAAAATTATCTTTATGAGTAAAGATTGGAAAAAGATGACTAGAAAACTAATATCTAGATTCCAGAGCACATCTCAATTGCTACTCTTATAAAGAAAAAAATCTTTGGAATTCTAAGTTTTCCAAAACCAAGTCTTACTTAAAATAACTAAGATAACTGTCTGGTATGCAATTACATAAACTGTATCGCCACGTTTGACTTTTCTGTTTTAAAACGTCACCTTTTAATATGAAGAGGGGAGAGGGCGGTAGAGTGAAAACGTTAATTCTCGCTCGATAAAGAATTTAATTTAAAGCATATATAATTTTTACTGTGACAATTATTTTAAATAATTTTTTAATCTCTTAACTAAAATACAAAAAGAAAAAAAGTATTGGTTTGTCCAATGGACGGAAGACTATTGCATGTATCGCCCCTACCATCTGGTACAACCACTGTTCATTTTATATTTACCAATGATAAAATTTCAGGTCAGAGTGTGTGTGCGACATAATATACAGATCAAACATCAATATGTAACTTATATTATATAGATATTCAACTAATTTTATTTAAAAACTGTGATTTCTCCATAAAAAGGGACCGCCCCACTCAGGGTGCTAGAGTTGGGATGGCAGCAAAAGCAATCGCCCCAGCCCTCTCGTCCACCTCACCGAATAGGCTAAGATACCTAAAGTGTAACGACATAATATAAAAACTGTATTGTTATTCAACTAATTTGGTTCACAGACTATGATTTCTAATTAAAAGTAGGACCGCCCCCCCCCCCCACTCAGAGGGGTTTGTTTTGATGGGCAGTAGATGTATTCGTCCCCTACCCCACCCCAACCGATCGGCTAACATGGGAACGACATAATATACAGATAAGTTAAATATCCAAAACAAGTTTTAATTATATAGATATTTAATTGATTCCGTTAACAAGCTGTGATTTCTACATTAAAATGGACCGCCCACCCCCACTCGAAAGTTGGGGGAGGGCGGATATGCCATCGCCACCTCCCCATCCACCAAATCGGCCAACATACTAGATTGGGGGGGGGCGAAATTATCTAAAAATAGGTTGAAATATAAAAAATTAGTATAAACTATTAACATAACTAATAAATTTGTATACAAATAGTTTGATTTCTTTACTAAAATTCGTCCGCCCCCCCTCCGTTCAGGGGGGGGGGTCGGCGGAGTGGGGCGGGCGATAGGGGCGATCGCCCGGATCCGCCTACCCGGATCCGCTAGTGATTGAGACATTGACAATGACAGATTTGTGTGGAAACAGCTTGCCGCCAAATGTGCTAAACGGCGCTTGAAGATCTAAGTCAGTAATGATAGCACATACGCTTTCTGAAAAAAAAACAACCTTTTAATTATCAGTGTCAGTATCAGTTTTTACTACTTTTTATAAAGCATTGTAGATACCTCAGAATATAAATTTTGTTGGCTTCAATACCGGATATAGTACTTGGAGGCTGGCTCCGCAACAAAATTCCTTTGGAGTCTACAATTTTTCCACTAACCCAAGAAAGAACCTATTCTAGGGTACAATAAACGTCTTGATGATGGGTCAGAATTTAATAAAGATTAATTATGTACGCACACACATACATTTTTTTTCGACCACCGGGGGGAGGAATCCAAATCAAAACCTCCATCCGAAAAAAATTCCTGGCTAGCCTAAGATATATATATTTATATATACACACCGTATTAGTATAATATGGCTTCTTTGACATCACATCTTTATAATTATTGCGGTCGTGAGAAGATAGTTTCAACACAAAGGTCAACAACTTTGTCTGTTGATGAATTTTGAAAACAAATTGGACCATTGTTCTTCTAGTATGACAGGTGTTGAGATAGTTTCTTGAATCTTAAGAGTGTATGTTATCTTAAGAGTCTTTTTTTTTTACATGTTCTTGTATGTGTCGAATACACTGATATCTTCTTCGCTTGTATTGGCCTCTCTTTTTTTTGTTTTAAGGTTATTTAATTACTTTTCTTCCATTTTTAACTTTTGTTTATCTACTTCAAGTCTTTCTTTTTTCATTTCTTTCTTCCGTTTCTCAATCTTCCTGTTTCCTTTTTCTATTTCTAATCCTCGGCTATCTGATGTTTACTCTATGTACGAACTTCATGTTGAGGAATGTTGAGTTTCCTTTCCTAAAACATTTAGCTCTTGTAGTCTATGCTCTTTAAAGCCTGGTAAAATAATTATTTTGCTTGATAAAAAATGAATTGAAAAGGACGTATAAATATAATGGTTATATATGTTCTGATGTAATGTCAGACAAACATTTTTGTTTTCAAAGTAGAAGTACTATTTGGAGAATAAAATTTTTATTTTAGAAGAATATTCTTCTATTGTAGAACCGTGACAGACAAAACAAATTTATTTTCTCAGTAGTTGTTCCAACTAAACAAGTTCATACTATAGTGAATGAATATTCTTCTACAATACAATAGCTTTACATCAAAGATTTGCGTAAATGTATAATTATGAGATTAACTAATCCATTTAAAATCGAAAAATGGCAATGAATTATTTCTAAGCTTTGAAAACCAAATAGTTACTATGCTGAGATAGAAAATAACGATTTTCCAATTTTCAAGACAACTTCCCTTACAGCTTGAAAAGAAGTTACTTACATAAAAATCGGATAAACGTTTATTCCCGTTTTCTCTCAGGCCTGTAAAGAATAAGGCTTAATTAGAACGAAGAAAACAAATGTTATGGGACCAACTGCTACAGAACCACCCTCCATCCTCATAGACGATAACAAGCTGAATGGCGTAAATGAATTCTGCTATCTGGGATCCACAATTCAAGATGACATTTCTTTAGATGAGGTGATTAAAAAAAACGCAAAAGAAAAGGCTTCCTCGACTTTCGCTAGACTCAGGTCAAGAGTTTGGGAAAATCAGAAGCTCACTTGAGTGACCAAAATGGAAGTCTACAAGGCATGCGTTATGAGTACACTACTGTATGGTAGTGAATCATGGATCACCTACGCAAAGCAAGAGAGAAAACTAAACTCATTCTATTTGCGATGTCTTCGTAGGATCTTGAAAATCACATGGAAAGAAAAAGTGTTTAATACTGAGATCCTTGCATGAGCAGGTATTCCCAGCATCTTTACAGCCCCTAGACAACGCCGCCTGCGCTGGCTTGGACATGTTCGCCGGATGGAGGACAATCGCATACCGAAAGTCATTCTCTACGGACAACTTGCGACTGGCTCAAGAAAAACTGGTCGCCCCCACCTCCGTTACATAGATGTAATAAAACGAGACCTCAAATCAGTGAACATCAATACTGACCATTGGAAGACATAGCTCTAGACCGCACCAGATGGAGAGAGACAGTGACTAAGAAAGCTATGGACAGCGAAAGAGCATGGGCCTCAGCTATGGAAGAAAAACGGACACTGCAAAAAAGGCCAGTTCGTCTACCACTGAAGCGAAGACCACCTAAACCTGCGATATGTTGTGGACGGGAGTGTCTCTCCAAAATAGGGCTCCACAGCCTTTTGATGAAGTTTTCTACGACTGTAGGAGGCCAATGGAAATAATGTATATAGGTCTGTAATTGTAACAAGATTCTAATGAACTTCTCACAGTACTTTATATTAAATAACAGTGTGTGATATTTTTTAGGAATGGATGTAACATCAACTTCTAACAAGACTTACAATTTTTCTTTTCAAACGAATAGTTAAATTTTGATTTATGATTTATCAATGTTACTTCGTTATGTAAGATATTTTCTTAATGTAATAGAAAGCATTTTTAAAATAAAATCTTATATTTGACAGAAAGAGTAAATATATTTTTTAGTAAATATATATTTTTGTGTAAATAATGAAATACCATTACAAAATAATGAGGTTTATGTAAGTGATGGGGCACCATCAATGATTGGGCGCTACAAAGACAAATGAACTTTTTGAATCGTTGAGTTTTGTTATAGAACTATCACCTATATCGACTCCAAAATTTGTTCTCTTTCTGAAATGTTTAGTTATAAAATGCTTATATCTTATCTTATACAATACAGATGTTACTTCAAAAAGAGAAGATGATTACGTCATAGGCGTCATGCATTCAGTCATGCATATAAACAAATTATCTAAATTTTGCCAAGTCACTGGTTTTCCTGGCTAGCCCAGACAATCCATTTCAGGCTCTAATAGCGCTAGGGTAGAAGGAGTTTTTGTACAAATTTGTCCTAGCATATGGGACGAGAAATGTGCATTTATCTTTGTGTCTTTCTGAGTATTTCATTAAATTTTGTTTATGAATTCGAAGATTATGGTTCAGTGTTTTATGTATAATTGCTACTTTACTTTTGAGTCTTCTGTCCTGAAGGCTTTCTAAATTTAATGATTTTAATATAGGTGTTACTCTAGTCAAATGTGAATATTGATTTGTTATGAATCTCACTTCTCTATTTTGTGTCTGTTCCAGTTTCTTAATGTTTTCTTGAGTTGAGGGTCCCAAACAGAGAATGCATTTTCTATTATAGGCCTTACCAATGTTAAATAACATTTTAGTTTTATGTTCTTATTTGAGTTATAGAAATTTCTTTTAATAAACCCTAATGCTTTGTTTGAATTTTTTTTTATTTATTCGTCAATATAGGGATTCCATGACAGTTTTTCATTTATTATAACACCTAGGTATTTTGCGTTTTTAGTCTGTGTTACATGCTATATGTTTAAACAATGATGAGAAATAATGATCACCTCTACCCCCCTTCCTGATCCGCCAGTGACATGGACACAATTCAAAAGTTGAACCTATCTACATGTCCGCTTTATAACAATAATAAAGGATGCACAAAACCCTATTAGTGTGAATGACACGGCACATGCTGTGTCCAGGCCATAGACCTAACCCCTCTAGATAGTTTATCGTTTTCCTATAATTATTTTACACGTTTACGATGTAAAGGTACCCAAGGGGTGTATGGGTTTCTGTAGGAGGAGTAGTACCTCTGTCAATTGGGCAGTCGGGCTCCTTGAGCAGCTCATTGACCTTGGTCTCCACTCAGAGCCCAGCTCTCACCTGTGGCTCCAACCAGTTGTCTGCATGCGGCAACGGCCACACCCCGGCAAACCATCTCGACTGACGGGCAAAACCAGGTGAGGGTTAGCCAGAGCTAGTATCTGGCGAAACTATGGTTTCTGTCCACCGCATGTAAAGTCTGGTTGCGGCTGTATGGCGCTCAAGTCAAAATTGGACTACCAGGGCCATCAGGCGTCACCGAGCAAACGCTGTGGAGCGATTTGGAGCACTATGGGACATATAGAGCATACTGGTCATCCACTGCACCCCAAACCAGCCCCAGTTGTCTGGACTCTGTTCTGCCACTGGATATAGCTGGTAAGGGGCGAGAGAGTGAGGCTGATGCAGCGCAAATCTCCTTCACTTTAATAAATTTTCATCGCGCAAGCCACATTCTCATCTCCCATTTTCATCAATCAAAAAGCCCTGCGGCGATAGGCAAGTGGCGAAGTGGCAGGTGTGGATACACTGGCAGCCATAGCCGCAAACCTACACGTAGGCGGCCCAGGCCATGTGGTCGCTTGACAGTGATTGGGACAGCACTGGAACTCGGCAGCCGTCTGAGCGTCTAAGCAGCCCTTTTCAGGAATGCACTGCTTACCTCCTAAGCATGAGGTAGGGGTTAGAAAAGGTGCCCTAAATATTGCATGTCCCCCATGACCTCGGCAAGTCTCCCGCGACTGGCGTGGATCCCACTAATGCGGGAAAAACAAATCAAACACAAACCTCAAAACAAAAAACAAAACAAATCAAAACACATGAACTCACATTCGGCGCATGGAATGTCCACACTCTACTTGACCGTGCCGAAACAGATCGTTCTGAACGGCGTACTGCCCTTGTGGCAAGAGAATTAGCCAGATACAATATAGATATTGCTGCCCTAAGTGAAACGCGTTTTGCTGAAGAAGGACAATTAACAGAAGTTGGCGCAGGCTACACGTTCTTCTGGATCGGCAAAAATAGCGAGGAAAGACGTGAAGCTGATGTTGGCTTCGCGGTGAAATCCTAATTAGTCAACAGGTTATCAGAACTACCAAAAAGGCATAAATGACCGTTTAATGACATTACGCTTAACCCAGATCCAAGCATTTGCATCAATTAGACTTCATCATTGTCAAACAGTCTGATAGACAAGACGTCAAAGTCACCAAAGCATTATGTGGAGCTGATTGTTGGACTGATCATCGCATAATCTTATATCCAAGCTTAAAATATGCATAAAACCACGTAGGCGGCACAAGAATGCAAGCATGCAAAGCGCCTAGATATTGGTAGGCTCACAAACCCAGAAATCAAACTAGAGCTCATCAACAAACTTTACAGTAAATTTAAAACCTTGCTCATGACCAATGATGTGGAAAACAGCTGGAATAAATTAAGGGATTCAGTGTACTGTCTGGCTAGCAGCGCACTCCGTCAGCCAAAACGCAAGCACAAAGATTGGTTTGACGAAAACAATGTGCAAATTGAACAGATGCTAACACACAAGCATCATTGCCTTAAGGCCTTTCTGTGTAATCCAGATTGCCCGCATATCAAACAACGCTATACTATTGCCAAAAGAGAGGTCCAGCTAAACCTGAGACACTTGAAGAAGTCGTGGTACAACAAAAAAGCAGAAGAAATCCAGTCCTATGCTGACAGTAAAAATGCAAAAATGTTTTTCAATTCAAAAAAAGCTCTTTATGGCCTTTGTGACAAGTAGGTCAAAGATGGTGGCCGTTTAGGTGTCTAGGTGGTTTTAGGATTGTGAGGACCTTAACTTGCACATAGACTTACAGGCACAGCGTTATGAATGCAGGCAACACATACCTTTTAAGTAAAATGTATGTACAGTTTATTTACATAGAGAAAATTAAGTAAAGGTAAAATGCTGTACAGTGTTAGGATGGGACCTAACTATTTACATAAAATGGGATTATCAGCATAAGAAATGAGAACCAAGTGGTCTGAGTGTCATTAGGCTGGTTGCTTAGCTTTAAGTCCTATGCTGCTCTGGTGAGACTGGTATGGCTGATGCTGACGTTGTCTGCGGGTGGGCTGGCGTGATGGATACTAGCGCACGGGGCAATTCAACGATACGTAGCTGCAGTGACGGGTCTCTAGCTAGCGATTGTGGGTCGGACTCATGTGTGTAGTAGGTAAGGCTGGTATCTTTAGATCTGGTGTCAGCAGACTGGTAGCAGCGTTATGAAGGAAGGGCTTCAAGAAGAAGTATCCTGTAATAAAAGCTGCAACGAGATGCGTAGCTCGGCTTAGAAATAGTGATGAAACTGGGAGGTAGACGCCTTTCCGTGAAGGACATTTTCAGAATATTATATAGAAACTATATACTAGTTTCACGATAGTAAGGGGAGTTAATCAAAAAATATTGCATCCCATCAGGGGAAATACAAATAGTAATAATAATAATAATAGTGAAGTCTCACAAAGGGAGACAACAAATAGTAATGTAATATTTGATGTAAAGAAACTATAACTTAGTTTCACAGATATCAAAGGGCGCAAACACATAAATATTGTATTCCATCAGGGGAGATAATAATAATAATAAAAGGGAGATGACGGGTAGTAAACAGTGATGTACACCCGCCAAGGTGAGATCATCAAGAGTAGCTAGGGTAACGAGATGAAAAGGGAGAGGGGGGGGAAATGGCGGATGGTCAGTGACCATGTAGCTATTGCTTACATCTGAACAATAGAGCACGCTTGAATGGAGGAAGGGCCCATTCAAGGGACACAACCTCCTCAAGCTAAAATGAATACAAGGGGAGATAGGGTTAGGGTTAGGGTTAGGGTTAGGGTTAGGGTTAGGGTTAGATATTTATATATCTATTCAATCATAGTATTTGTGAGCCATTGACATTAACACGGCAGTCAGCCGAGATAAGACAGATGTTTTTGGTTTTACCTAAGTAACATGTTCTGGACAACAATACGATAAAATACAATATATAGTTATCGCATGACTGCCTATTACCCTTTCTCGTGTAGAGGTGAATGATGAAGGCATCTTTGAACTCTTGTGGTAGAGTTTTTTGTTCCCACATTATCTGGTAAATTTCTATAAGTTTAGTTGCCAGCTCTGAACTGCCAAGCGAGTAAATTTCAGCAGGGATGGAGTCTGGCCCCGGTGCCTTACCCATTGATAGATTTGATATTGCTGCCGTTACTTCATTGAGCCGGGGAGGGTCAGCGAGTGAGTGGTTCATTGGTATTGGTTCCAGGCGTGCAATTTCTTCGCACTAATGCTTGATGGATAGTTAGGACTGTGCTGAATTGTTCAGTCCAGCGAACAAGTATGTCCTCCTTGTCTGTTAGGAGTTTGTTTCCATCAGCACTGAGTATGGGGGATGAGCCAGTTTGCTGAGGGCTGTGACAAAAATAAATTTCGAATAGTTACGTCTCATGTTCGTAATGTTTTTACAGAGCCTTGGGCCTACATTTTGTTTTTTAACAGCGCTTTATAAATAAAATTATTATTATTATTATTATTATTCTTTGTCACGGAATGAGCGTAAATACATACTTGGTAATAAGACATGTTATATAAATATTATGATAGGTCTAGGTCAAGGAAATTATCAATAATAATAAAACTGAAGCTCGTGCTGAGCGATAATTTATCAGCGATAAATAAATAGTAGCTAAAGAGCTAATTACGTGTGGAAAGAATTACAAATAATTCTAGTCCAGATAAAATGGATGACTTTGACTATTTAGCCGTAAAGTCATGATGATAAGATATAATACATAAAGTGACTACTTACATAATTCAAGATAAGAATTACACAAATATGTCACAAATATAATGTAGTAAATAAATGCACAAATATATAAATACATACAAAGCAAATGTTGGATATTAAGCACTTTATAAATCTTACCACAAATCGAAGTAAGAAAATAAGAATGAGATAGTCCAGAGCTCAAACAGAGATGTGAATCTTTCCTCTCAGCTCCTCAGAATGAGAATAAGACTAGGGTAAAAAAAATCCCATCTCTTTTACACGCGTGCATCCGGAGGCGGGGCCTCCAATGTGTCTAGACTGTCCTTCTTACTTAGACAAAGAGATCTCTGCTTGATCTGGCCGCATGTTTCCGGTGTATCGATAAGATTTGAAAGACCAGCAAAGAAGGGCCGTCTCGAGTCTCCAAGGCGTTCAGACGATGAGGAGGGTTAGTCTATACCCAGATCGAGATAGCCATTGTTGTCGAGTTGAAAGGGTCCCTTTGGGGTGATTAGTCCCTTCCGACAGGGGAGGGTGAGGAAAAAAAAGGTGTCACCTGGTGAGAGGGGATGAGGGGCAAAACTCCGTCCAATGAATACAACAAAGATATCACACAGGATGTTTGTCCAGATAAGAAAGGGGAGCTTACTCCCTTTGAAAAACTGGCTAGACATGTGTCAGATTAAGAAAGTACAATTTGACATCGATGCCTAGAGAAAAAGGTGGGGTCGGAGGGGTGGTAAAAGTACTTTTTATAGCCATATGGGCTAAGTTAAGCGTGTGAAGATAGAATGATAAAATAAATTAATTAAATGCCTAGACACGAGATATATCTAAAGGGGGCGAAATTTATTTTTGTCACAGCCCTCAGCAAACTGGCTCATCCCCCATACTCAGTGCTGATGGAAACAAACTCCTAACAGACAAGGAGGATATACTTGTTCGCTGGGCTGAACACTTCAGCACAGTCCTTAACTATCCATCAAGCATTAGTGCCGAAGAAATTGCACGCCTTAAACAAATCCCAATAAACCACTCACTCGCTGACCTAAATGAAGTAACGGCAGCAATATCAAATCTCTCAATGGGTAAGACACCGGGGCCAGACTCCATCCCTGCTGAAATTTACTCGCTTGGCAGCTCAGAGCTGACAGCTAAACTTTTAGAAATTCACCAGATAATGTGGGAACAAAAGACTCTACCACAAGAGTTCAAAGACGCCTCCACCATTCACCTCTGCACAAGAAAGGGTAATTGGCAGTCATGCTATAACCATCATGGCACATCCCTCCTATGCATTGCTGGCAATATTCTGGCTAGGGTGCTTTTAAACAGATTACAACACCACCTAGAAACTTGCATACTTTCGGAATGTCAATGCGGCCTCAGGCAGGGTAGAGGCACGGTTAACATGATCTTTGCAGTCCGCCAACTCCAAGAGAAATGTAGAGAACAAAACTCAAATCTCTAAACTGCTTTCATAGACCTGACAAAAGCGTTTGACAATGTCAGCCGTAAAGGACTTTGGCAAATCATGTCCAAATTCTGCTGCCCTGACCAATTCATAACAATGGTGCTCCAATTCCATGATAACATGCAAGCAAGAGTTCAAGACAACGGAGACTACTCCAAGCCTTTTCCTGTCTTAAATGGCGTGAAGCAGGGCTGTGTGCTGGCTCCAACACTTTTTAGCTTAATGTTCAACGCCATGCTGAAAGATGCCTTTTGCAGAGAAAGCTTTGGAGTTGTGTGATAAAAATAAATTTCGCCCCCTCTAGGTATCACTCGGGTCTAGGCATTTAATTAATTTATTTTGTTATCATATTTTATTCTCTTAACGTAGTCCATCTGGCGCTAAAAACACAACAATCACCACCCCAATCCACCCCCTCTATCTCTCTCTATCTAGGCATCGATGTCACATTGTATCTTCCTAATCTGACACATGTCTAGCCCGTCTATCGACAAGAGTAAGCTCATCTTTCTTATCTGGATAAACATCCTGTGCGAGGTCGTCATTGTATTCATTGGACGGAGTCTATCTCTCCTCACCTTGGTAGCACCTTCCTCACCCTCCTCTATCGGAAGGGACCGGTCATTTCAAAAGAATCCTGTCAACACCTAGATAGTCACGCGCGACCACTTTGGAAAGACGCGAAACGGCCCTTGTTTGCTGGTCTTTCAAATCTTATCTATACACAGGAAACACGCAGCAATGTCAAGCGGAAATCCTTTGTCTTAGGCTCTTCAGACAAATTGCCATATTTGACATGATGTCACTCCCCTCTCGCTCCACCTCTCATCTCTATATGGACAGGATTTAGCAAATCGTCTCATTTCTTTCTGGAGAGCTGAGAGGGAAGATACACATCTTTGTTTGAGCTTTACGGTTATTTACTTCAATATTCCTTTCTTTTGGATTTGATGGTATGTGCTTTTGTAAAGGGTTTAATAGCCTCTTACTAAGTGTATATATATTTGTGCATTTATTTACTACATTATATTTGTATCCATATTTGTGTAATCTTATCTTGGAGTATGTAAGTAGTTCACTAAACGATGCAAACGAAGAATACCTTCAAAAGAACATGCCCCTCTTCGCTAATGCCTGCACAAATTTTGGACTCACCATTAATGTAAAAAAGACAGAAGTGCAACCTCCTCCAAATAAAGCTGTCACAGAACCAGACATTCTCATAGATGGCCAGAAACTAGAAAATGTCAAAACATTTGTTTATCTGGGAAGCACCATATCAGCAAACGCCAACCTAGATGATGAGGTTGACTTCCGTAATGCTCATGCCAGTTCTTCTTTTGGCAGACTTAAAGAACAATTGTGGCAACGGAGAGGACTCAGTTTAACCACAAAACTGAAAGTCTACAGTGCTGTAGTTCTCCCGTCACTCCTATATGCATCAGAGTCATGGACCCTATACTCCCGCCACACCCAAAAGCTAAACTCCTTCCATCTACGCTGTCTAAGGAGTATCCATAAGTGCGTTGGTCTAACCACATACCAGACAAAGAAATTTTAAAGCTGTCCAACATGCACAGTATTAATGCGACAGTAAAAAGGCCTCAACTACGATGGGCGGGACATGTAGTCCGCATGCCAGAAAATCGCCTTCCCAAGCGACATCTGTATGGAGAGTTATGTACAGGAAAGCTTTCCCAAGGCGGCCAATACAAACGCTACAAAGACACCCTCAAGAGCCCTTTCAAGGGCATTCATGTGAGGCTGGGAAGCACTAGCTCTAGATTGCTCCGCATGGCGAGAAGCTGTGAGTCTCGGAGTCTCAAGATTTGAAGCAAGAAGTGTGGCCAGTGCGATAGAGCGCCGAACCAACAGAAAGCAGAGAGAAAAATCAGGCCCATCTGCAACTGACAAAACCCATTCATGCCACATATGCGGCTAGCTTTTCAAAGCGAGGATTGGACTTTACAGCCATCTTCAAGTCCATAGGAAATGAGAAATGTGCTCATGTTCGAACACGAAGGAGGAGCTATTTACCCAAAATGTACAATGATAAGACTTTCTGTCTATCTAATACATCCGATACTTAGGCTCTCCAAGCGAGGCCACTGCTCATTGTACCTTTTATTATCAGAAGAACTGGAACATTAGTTAGGGAGCCACTATGGGCGATAGAACAGATTACATACTTTTAATATTGGCTTCAATATGTTTATGTCTTTGTGTACTTGAAAATAATCAGTGCCAGTCATAATATTCACGCTTGCCGTATTTTGTAAGAGACATGACCTCGATTTTAGGATGTTCGAAAGCCAACAAGTAAAATGAACTTATTGTAATAAGTTCTCATTTGTGTTGGAAATAAGGCAACCTAACTTTTAATGCTATTGCTTATCAAACAGCGGAACAAAAAAAAATGAGGTGAGGGACAATGAGATTTTAGTTCACATAAACTATAATTGCCATCTTCATTTTTCAAATCGCTAAGAAAAGTATGCATTTCTTAACATCTATACTTCCACTTCCTCGTTTAAAAATCTAGAGTACACAATATGCTTGTCATTTTTTTTAGTGTTAACAGATTACAAAAGCTAAAATAATACTTTTTTAAGATTAGATTATAAATTTTTAAGAAAACGCGCTTATCAGTAATTGATACGCTGACAGGTCAACATATTATAAACTTAAGTCAAATGAAATAAAAACGTACACTATCTTATACTAGCATTACATACAGATTACGCCCGTCTATTCGTTCCAAACAATGGACTTAGTCATGGTTTAGTGCTCAACTCTCCCAAAATAAAATCCTACAGATGGGGAGTTAATACTTGTGTCTAATATTACGCTTAAATTCTTAATCGGAGAGATTTAACGTTTGACCACCACTTGCACCAGCTTTGCAAAAGAAGGTTCAAGGCTAAACCCCGTCTTCAATAGAAAAAAAAACTAAAGCAAAGCAGATCTTGGAACTCGCTCCCAATTGATCTCAGACAGACAACATGCTTCACCACTGTTAAGAAGACCATAAGACTTATTTGTTTAGAACTTTTTTAGATTAGCTCGTCATGTCTCACATTGTATGTTTGTAATGTTTGTACATCGCCTTGAGCCTACATTTTTCTTTGTTAACAGCGCTTTATAAATAAAATTATTATAAAAAATTATTATCTCTTTGAAATAGATCTAGAAATAGTGTTAGATCAAAACTGTCTAGACTGTCTCGACTTTGATGTCTGCTTGGATAGATGAATGGGATTATAAAGTAGGTCAGGACTTATAAATTCGTAGATATTAGGAAGGCATTTATGTAAAAAATGCTTTTGATAGACTAATTGAAGCTTAATTTTATTAAATAATGAAATCAATAGACTATATTTTGTAAATTTCTTGTGTCAAAATAAAAACTATCTATTTCCATCTTTCTCATGTAAACATGATAAAAATGGCTTACATCCATACAATACTAATATTTTAATACTTTTTTTTGACGGTCTTAAGTTTATTTTGGGGCTACTATACATACGGTTCCAGTTAGTACACACGAAACATTTCTGCCAAGTTTTATCGATCTTGGTCAAACAGTTTTGATTTCTATGCGGGACATACATACATACATAAATTCGCCTTACTTCCTACTTTATAGTATATAAAAAAGATGAACAGATACAATATCTCTTTTTTTCCTTTTGCAATTAAACTGGTGAACAAAATGTAACTTACTGTTTTAAATTTCGTACGCAAGAAGTGTAAGAAAAACTTGTGCTTTCGATTAAGTTGTTAATTTTAATTATGTGATTTTTTTTTTCTTGTAATGTCCAACTGTGAAACAAATTTCACACTTTTAATAAATATTATTATGTAAATATATATTACTATTATATTATGTTAATAATATTACTTATATTGTGACCGCGTAGCCAAGGGATATACTGTATTCCTCATTAATCTTAAAACTCGAACACAGGCCTTTTAATTATTATTTATATTGTAACCAATTTTGTGATATGTCATCGCCCTCTGTGCACTGGCTGATCCAGGGGGAGGGGCGGTAGGGGCGATCGCCCCCCCCCCCCCACTCGGCCGAACAAATTTTTGTATAGAATTCACACAATTTGTATATGAATTTATAACTTATGTTAATAATATTTACTAATTATTTATATTTCAGCCAAATTTTCAGATTTTTTCGCCCCCCCCCTCTAGTATGTTGGCCGATTTGGAGGGGTCGGGAGGGGGCGATGACATCAATCCCGCCCCCCTCTAAACTTTCTATTGGGGAGTGGGTGGTCCAATTTATTTGTAGAAATCACAGCTTGCTAACAGAATAAATTTAATATCTATATGATTAAAACTTGTTATTGATGTTTTAACCGATCTTTATATTATAACGTTCCTCTGTTGGACGATTGGGGGGGGGTGCGGAAACTCTACTGCACTTCCCACTTAAACGCTTTGAGTGAGTGGGGGCGGTCCTACTTTTATGGGGAAATCATAGTTTGTGAACAAAATTAGATGAATTAAAATATCATTTTATATTATGTCGCTCCCCTTCTGGTATCTTGGCCGATTCGGTGGGGTAAGGGGGGGAGTTGGCGATTGCATCTACTACCCTCAGCACTCTAGCCTTCTGAGTGGGGGTCGATCCTATTTTTATAGAGAAATCATAGTTTGTGTACAAAATTATTTGAATATCTATATACGCTACGTATTGATATATGAACCCATTTGTATATAATGTCGCACCACACTCTAATCTCAAATTTTATCATTAATAAATATCAAATGAAAAAGGGTTGTACCAGGTGGGAGGGTCGATACATGCAATCGCTTTCTGCCCATCGGAGAAACCAATATTTTTTCTTTATATATTATAGTTAAGAAATTAAAAAAGTAGATACAAAATCTGTCACTAATATAATTTATATTTTCTATAAATTAAATTCTTACATCGAGTCGCCCCTTTCCTATTCTTTAATGCCAAATGCAACCATTTGCAGAAATTATAAAAAGAAGCGATGAATAATCGTTTTTACACTACCGCCCTTCCACTTTCCAGACGAAAACATGATGTTTTAAAACAGAATTTATGTTTGAATCCTGAAAATGCAAAAAATTAGAGAAGAATCTAAATGGGTACACTTAATTTCTCCTCCCACTTCTGAAATTTTTGTTTAGAACTTTGAATTATAGTTCTGTTACAAAACAAATTTACAAACATAGGATGAATAATGAGCTGTAGATATCAGGAGAATTCGTTTCTGCGGTGAAAAATGCAAGAAAACGCTTTTGGCGTAGGGGTTTGCCAAGAACCCCATTGCTGAATAACGAGCTGTAGATGTTTTGAAATGAAAAATGCAAGAAAACGACTTTGACTGTCTTTTGTGTTCTTTTTTTTTATATTCTCTCTCTCACACACACACACACACACTCAAATATATATATATATATATATGCTGTAAGCGTGTTTATGCTTAGGGTTAGGGTTTACTGGGCGTTAGGGTAAGGGCTTGAAAAAAATCGCCCCCCCCCACTACAAAGTTCTGGATCCGCTAGTGCCTCTGTGGTATGTCGATCGATTCTGAAGGGTGGAGGGGCAACTGTATGTTTTCTCTTTACCCCCCCCCCCAGCCTTTCGGATGAAGGCTTAATTTCTTTTTAGAAATAAAATGTGAGAAAAAAAATTGGGCAATTATCTATATGGTCTAATACTTTGTACTTATTGATGTTCCGGCTGGAGTTGCCTGCCCAGAGTGCAGCCGAACATTCCGGGCTCGCATAGGTCTCACCAGCCACATGAGGAGGCACAAAACCCCAGTGCAAAGCCCTCAGCCCACTGGATGACAAAGTGGTCATCATCGAACCACGATGGACGAACTATAAAAACTTATTGATATTTTAAACCTTTTTGTAAATCACGTATTTCTGCTTTGTAATCTCGAAATTTGTAAATATAAAATGAAAAAGTGGTACCAGGGTGGACCTTGACATGGGCGGAAAAAGCTATCGCCCGACTATAGGTAATTTCCTTTATTTTAGAATTTTCGCGTATCTTTAAAAAAATAATGCCACTCTTATTTGTTATGACAAATGCAATCATTAAAAAATTAATGAGGAAGGCAGTAGCGATTATTAGTATATTTCATTTGATTGTTTTCAAAACACTCTCAGTGACTAAATCGACAGTGTTGATACGTAAATTAACAGACTTGTGTCTAGGGTAATAAATGGATAGCTACATGGGCGCTCGCAGGGGGGGGGTGCAAAGGATTCTTGATTCTGAGTAGCAAACTTGTAAAAAAGAATTTCGCATCATCAAATCCATTAACTTCTAAGTAGCAACTGAACAAGTAGTGCTTCCATTGGTTGATGTAGTAGTAGATTAGACTAGTCGTATCAGGAATTGATGACCAACCATTACGTGCACGCCTCCTAATTCTGAGTATCCACATTTTTACTAATTTCTTTTTTTTTAATGACATACATCTTCCAGATCAGTTTTGTTTTTATTACGTAGATGTAGATTACGTCAGAATGCAGGGGGGGGGGTGCACGTTTTTGAAAATTTTGCAGACTTGGTCTTTAGTAATCGCTAATTCTAAACATTTGTTAACTTTGAATTCATCCAGGGCTTTTAGGTTTAGGTGATTAAAATAGTTAGTGTCGAAACGACAATAGAGATTATTTAGCTCGTTGGATAAGGTTTTGTCGTCTCTTGTAGCAGAATTTTTTAAACTTTCGACTTGTGCTCCTTCCATTTTGTTCATGATAACCCACGCCTGTCTCATGTCACTTGTCTTAATTGAATCTTCCAGCTTGGTGCGGTAGTTCCTCCCTCCTTCTTCAATCAAGAGCGACGTTCAGATTACGCTGTGCTATTTACCTTTCCTGCCTGTCGCCTCTCATATATGCTCTTATCTTTTTGATGATTTCCCGTTTTATTTTTGCAGTGAACCGTGGTTTATTGTTGGGGTATTTATTAATACTTTTAGTACTGACACATATGTTTTCTCATAATTTAATGTAAATCTTCACTGCTTCGATCCATTTGTTTCAGATTTTAATTGGTCTCTTTAAACAAATTCCAATTGGTGCAGTCTTGACAACACTGTAGTTTGAGAATGTTGTCATGAGTCCATTCCTGTACGTTTTTTTTTCAAGGACTTTGCCCTCTGTTAGTTTTGTACGGTATGTAGGCAGCAGTTGTAATGTTTTGTAGTCTGATGATCCTAGTGGTTGGCTTTTCTCGATATGTAAATGCTCCTTTAATGTTACAAACATAAGTCTAGAGTTCTGTTATCTTGCTTTCCTTGTCTGCAGATTCACTAAACCTGTAAGGAGGCTTAAAGGCACTACGCCTCACCAGGGCTCTACCGAAGGACTGATCCTTCCAGCCCTGGTTTTCAATTTGGAGTTCATCTCAGGTTATCTCTTGTTGGACATGAGATGTGTTGATAGAAGGTGGGTAGGTCAAGGTGCTATATTAAAATCACCCAGTATAATTACTGTTCCGTCCGGTGACCTTGTCTAAAACTCATGCGCTACGTCAGCGAAGTTCCAGCTGCAACCTCCGTCTTGACTGTACGCGGAACATTAAAAAGGATAGTGTAAAAGAACACCAAAGTCTCGTGACAAATAAAAAGGTCTTAATGAAACTACCACTAGTTCTAGATCAGGGAAGCACATTTTCTATTTAACCGTGTAGTTCTTACAGTATTTGATGTTGATGTATGTCACGGGTCATTCACCCATTATTGATCACCTTATGTTACTATATACATCAGTATTATTACATTGGCTCTATTCCCTAGTGATAATTCTCGCTTTTGGTGCGTGTCTGTTTTCTCTGCATGATTATTAGATGTGTATTAATTTAACTAATAACAATGTCACAATACCAATGACCACAAATTGAATTCGTAAAGTCAAACTCTCTAATTAAAACTATAAATTTAATACTAGTCGACCGGCGGCATAGCATACGCCGCTATTTTGCAGGGCAGGCCTTAG
>JADKLZ010062541.1:0-10476 GCA_021533235.1 Biomphalaria straminea | reverse complement strand
CCCCCCCTGCATTTAGGGTAATATTTAATATTTAATGTAAAAAATATTTTAGAACAATCATTTGGGACCCCCCCCTCATGTTTAGGCCTGGGGGGGTGTTAAAATTCCTCCCTCCCTCCACCACAGCTATATCACTTGTGAACTATAGAGTTTGATACAATAAAAAAAACACTCAAAGGGTGAATTATGTAACTTTCTTAAATTAGTCTTATTTGTTCAGCTGAAATTCTAAATCTGCATTCAAATGCAAGAAATTCTAAAACTGAGTCAATCTGCTACAACGTATCTAATCTCTATTATTTGTAAACTCTATCCCCATTTTATTTTAAAATGTCTTTTATGTAAGTTTCAAATGTTTTATGTGACATACAAAAGTCTATTGTATTTTAGATCAAATCTCTTAGTAGATAAAACGAGGTTACTGTGGTCTGGTTTCCAGCCTTCCAAGCGTTTATATTGCATCTATATTTACATCTCAATTAAATATTTATGCTATCTACATTATATTAAATCTATATTGTATCTATATTGTATCTGATGTTGTTTATAGATGTCAGCTTTGTGTATATCCTTGTTAAATAAGACAGTATTTAATACATGTTCGTACGAATCCAAAAGACAAAAAATTAAGATGCAGAGAAAATGTCTGCCGAATCGGATTTCTATGTAATGAATAGACCAAGAACTCGATCTACCTATAGGCAACAGAAGTTACGGCTTATGGGCTCTACTTGTTTGGGAGGCCCAAAAAGACTGTCTAGGGATATTTTCATTTCATTGAAATCAGAGCAAAGGAAAAATTGTTTTATGCTGATTAAAATGGGCACCATATCTCTTGGAGGACGTGGTCGGCATTCTCTGATGACAATCCACATGGGCAGATGTCACTGGTTCCAATTTTGAGCTTCCGGTACATGTGTTGTCGCATTCTGTTGTGTCCGGTCCTAAGTCGAGAGAGTACACGTTGATCTTGTCGGGATAGCTTATAGTAAGCATCATCTTTCTTGTAATTTTGATGTGAGCTTGTCCATTTCTCATTTATTTTATTTATTTTATTTTATTTATAACTAATTTCTTCATTTCTTCCGGGTAGAGTGCAGAGTTTATTTGTGAGTTAGTTCTCCCACTTTTGGCGAGTGTGTCAGCCTTCTCATTTCCTTCTAGTTGAATATGAGCTGGTACCCATTGAATTGTATGATATCCTACAAAATTGTGAACAGATAACTTCTTATGTTCCTCAGAAAACATTGCGCTCCATGGACTCAACGATTCTAGTGATGCCACGTTTTCCCATCAAAAGTTACGCTTTGAGGGATTTTTGAGTGCACGGACCAAATGTTTGGAACTCACTCCCCATTGATCTCACACAGACAACATGCTTCAATACATTCATTGTGATATTTCTTTTGATTAGTTTGTCATTTTAGCTAGCATTTTTATGTTTGTAATGTTATCATAGTGCCTTGAACCTACATCATGTTTGTTAACAGCGCTCTAATAAATTAAATTATTATAATCATTATGGGTTACTTATCAGGGATGAAAAAATACAATGTCGATAACCAAATTATCAGAATCTTTCATTTTACTTCACATTTGACCTCATCAAAAACGTTTGATGTGTCTATAATCTATGTAAAAATGAGATCACGGTATGTGATAAGATCAGATTCAATAATAGCTCTACTACAATCTCTTTTATCCCATAGCCCCAGGAGCCTTTACAAACTGAAGGTTTCAGTAAGTCAAAAGATTGAGGACAGATATCATTGAGATTCAGAGGAAATCAAATCAAACTGTTATGTCAACAGTATTATCTCCAGGTCCTGGACTATTGGAACACGCACGACTCTGGCAGACGATATTACCTCGTTGTGGGTCTGTACTATGTCTGCCCAAAGTCTGACTGTTCCAGTCTTTGTCTGACGTGTTTGGCTTTTTATTTCTGCTTCGGCGGAACACAAAAGTAAAAGGGAGAAAAGTAGTGGTTTCCTTCGCTCACTTTCTGCTATCTCAAGATGTAAACATTGTGTCAATTAACCGTAGGACTATTTATTTTGGTATTCTGTCATTTTCTAAATTTGTATGCTCCCCTCTAGAAGTTGAAATTTTATGTTACTACCAAAGAATAACCCAATTATTAGAAGGAGAGCTGGCTATACGGACATTGTGCAAATGTCTAAAACAAGCCACACTTGGAATTATAGTCAAGTTTATTTTACACTAAGAGATTTTATATATTTAAAAATAAATAAAAAACTACCATCTCTAAATTCCATGAGCGCAGCCAAAATGTTAACCTCTTTCTTCAATAATAAACAAAGAGAAAATATTTATAATTCCAACTTCTACGAGTCGCTGGACTCCATTAATAAATGCACTGAAAAAAGAGGATTTGATATTGGACTTACAATGTATTATAAGTAGCAATATAATACACTACAGACACCTCAGAATATGCTTTTAAGTTTCAAATAGCAGAAATAATGATTGGTGCAAGGGCTCCTCCTCGGGCCCGCTGGGGGAGTACGACCCAATTTGCAAGGAATGAATGTCGCACCACTAACTCCAGAAAGAACCTATTCTAGAGGAAAAAATGTCCAAAAAAATATATAAAGGAACCGAATGTAATGAAGACAAATAACCTATGAATATATATGCATATATAAAGGGGGGGGGAGAAAAAATCACCCCTAGAAAAATATCCTCTCCTCGACCATGCCTAAGTTAAAACACTGCCTATCAGGCATTTTAAATCCTAGTTAAAATATATACACTCATGAGGGGAAAAAAAGTACATTCACAAAGCTACCGATTTATAATAATTAATAATAATTTATTTATAAAGCGCTGTTAACAAACAAAAATGTAGGCTCAAGGCGTTGTAAAGACATTACAAACACAAACACGAGACATGACAAACTAATCTAAAAAAGTTCTAAACAGATAGGTCTTGATGTTCTTCTTAAAGGTGGTGTAGCAAGTTGTCTGTCTGAGTTCAATGGGGAGTGAGTTCCAAACCTTTGGTCCGTGAACTGAAAAAGCCCGCTGACCGTAGCTTTTGAGGGAAAAACGTGGTACCACTAAAAGTGTTGAGTCCATTGAGCGTAGGGCTCTCTGTGGGACATATGGAGTAATCAGTTCGCTAAGGTACAAGGGCATTTCATTGTTATAAATACACTGATGGCAAAGTGTAGCGACCTTGTAATCGATTCTTGCTTTTACGGGTAACCAATGGAGCGCGCGCAAGAGCGCAGTAGCAGAATCTCGTCTTGTTTTTTTAAGAACTATTCGTGCGGCGTTGTTCTGAATACGTTGCAGCTTGGCTATTTTGTCGTTTCTCCCTTTACGCTTTTAAGAATCTATGTAGAAGTTAATCTTGAAAGACTTAAAATTTGACAGAACCTAGGCAAGCTGTTCTCAACCTTTCTATTCCCGCGAATCCCTAACATAATTTCCCACTAGTCGTCGACCCCCAACCCACAATGGGAAATACACTACAGATAAATAAAAGTGTGCTCATAATTAAAATAAAAGGGTTCATTATTCAGACTATTTACTTCTCTATTGCGTATTCACAGATGTACAGGTTGCATATTAAAGTAACTATTGCGAAGAACAGTCTTTGATCAAGTAAATTACATTATTACAAACATAATGTTTCGACAGTATCTACAAACACGCCGATGGTAGTTTGAAGGCTGACATTGTTTCTGTTCCACCATATCAGGAATTCAAAACACAATTTTGAATTTGGACTTGGAAACTAACAAGCTGGAAAACCTTGTTTTGCAAAGATGTGTTCTCGGAACTTGAGGAAGAAGCCGCTACACAATCTCAAACATGACGGGATAGGAAATATTTAGAATACAAGTACGGTTGAGATACGCTTAATAGGGCACGTTAAAATTGAACAAAAATTTAAAAAAAAAAAAAAAACTTCCAACGATAAATAGACAAAATGAAAATGTTCATGGGTCTTTGGTGACCCCTGGTGCTTTGTCATTCGACCCTAAAGGGGTCGCGAATTACACGTTGAGAACCCCTAATCTAGGCCCCTAATAGTTAAGTTTCAAACTTGACATTGCTCAACGAAAAATAAGTGCAGAACACTTTTACAGTCATCTCCCAGAAGTTAGAGCTACACTTAGGATCCACTGGTGCACAATTTTAGAACTCTTGAGTTTGGTAATGATCAAATGAATACAAACAAGCGATTCTCTTGAAGCAGATACAATTTTGTATAGCTCAGATTGTTGTCTTATTATTCTATGCACTGATCACTTTTCCGTGGCTAAATTGTTACGACGTTTTCTCCAAGCTGCGCAAGTTTTTTGAACTAGCTCTGACATTATCTCATCACTTTCAGTTTCAGTTAGGATCAGGTCATACAAGACAGCTGGGGGGGGGGGAGGGATTATCTGTTTGAATGGATGCCCTTTCAGCTTTTTGTGGGTTTTTTATTTGCTTTGGTTTCCATAACAAGTGTAGCTTTCCATTAAAAAAAAAAGAAAAAAAAATATAAAAATTAACATTTCAAAAAAGCTTATATTATATTATATTAATTAGTCTGGATCAGTCATGTAAACGAACTTGTCATAGATCTTGACTAACGATAATACATCTGTGATTACTATTATTTTTACCAATCTTTTTTTTTTTTTTAGCAATTTCATGCTTTCTCAATATTCTATGATCTTATTACTTGGCTGGACCATTTGGGAGGGGATTGTGGGGAAAAAAAAGGCTGTGCAGTTTAATAGTTTTTTTAATGCAATTTTATAACAAAAGTTGAATGACCTTAATTATTTAGAATAAACACATTATTGCTCCGACACCCAATAACTTCAAAATTTTAATCCGAGATTGGGTTCTTTAGAAATAACATTTACAAACTCTTTAGCAGACAAACAGAGAGAATGAGCTGATATAAGCTTAAAAAAAGGAAGAATATCTATACATATCTGTATAAGCCTATTTTTCTTTTTTATTGAATCAGTAATTATCTATGAAATTCCAAGAAACTAGAGGTTTGATCCTGACAGAACATTAAATACTCTTTCAATCTTCTCAAGCTAAAATATTACAAGTCTGACAAATTTTAAATCTCTCTCTCTCTCTCTCTCTCTCTATATATATATATATATATATATATATATATATAATTCTCTTCATGGCTCAAGAGTTTGGACACCAAGTAATGGAAAGATCACTGTTTTATTTCTGTAAATCGGCCGGACTGGAGTTACCCTAAGAAAAAAAAAGGAGGAGGGGGAGAGCAAGTAGTATTCACCCGTCACAAAATAGCAGGGCCTTTGTGACCAAGAAGTCATGGAAAGATCGCTCTTTTTTATTTCTATCCCACGTAGTTTTAGCGACGAAAAAACAGACAGGGTGGAGGAGAACAATCTACTCTGTATTCATCTCTCATTAAATAGCAGGGCCGGACTCAAGCTCTTTTGGGCACTATGCGAAACGGATTTCGCGGGGCTAAGTTTGGGTACGGATACGGATAATAAATGAAATGTAAGAGTTTGCATTAGAAAATAAATTCGTATTTCCATTTTATTCATTCTTTACTGCGTACAGAATTACTTTACGAGCTTTGCGTGTGGCTAAGTCATACAGTATAACATAAAAATTCTATTTCCTACATAGATCACGCTTAATAGTAAGAATTACCAAATGTTTCAATGTATCTTTGAGAATTGTTAACGTTAAGGAATTCTTCATTAGTTTGAGAAGAAGAAGCTTCTTTCACTAGATTCCACAATTAAGGGTATTGCATAATGCCTTTTTGTTTTTATCGCGCGTAAGATTGGCGTTTTCCATATTGAATGACATCCCGAAATGACAATATCGGCTATATATTTCAAGAGATTTGTATGAATTTTCAAAAGATTTATTAATTTCCGGAGATTGCCAGGACTTTTTCGTATATTTTGTAATTTCTGGAGGTTTCCACGGGCGCCTGGGAAATCAGGAAATATGTAATAAGTTATAAAATTGTTTAATTTATTAATTTATATGCCTAAATGCGGACGCATAGTTTACAGTGGCCTACGGCCGGCCCTGCAAAATAGCGACGTATGCTATGCCGCCGGTCGACTAGTATCTAATAATCAGTCTAATAGCCAGTAATAAAATTTGATAATTTTTTTGTGTGCAATGGTGGTTATAAAAAACGATGTTAATGATTAAGTAATTGAAACCAAATTAGAAGTTATAGCCATCTTACTTAATCATTGCAATAGCGTTTAAGTTACAAATATCAGGTGGCCGAGCCTTACTCGGTTAAATAATTTATACTAAAAAAGGTTATATACTACTGCTACTGGTGCTACAGCCCATGGAAGGATATGGCCTGCTTTTACACATCCCTCCATTCAGATATCTCCTGGGCCTTTCTTCACCATGCCCTAACGGTAACCCCAAGTTTTTTTTACTGAGGTTTATAGTTAAATCAAAAGTGGCTGCAGCGTACGCAAACTTATTGACCTCTATCTAGATATCTTATTCTGTGTGAGCAAGTAAGGAGTAGAGTATTTCCTTTGTTTTGGTACGGGACATTAGACACTGAAGCATGAATACATGGTCATAATTTTACAAGCAAAATAATAATTATAATAAGGCTTGACATCAAATCCGAAGATTAATGAGAAATGCAGTATTTCCCGTGGCTACGCAGCCCCAGATGTGACCTACATATTTTGCCACATCCAGGGCACGCATAACCATTGTCCTCCGGTGGTCGATTAAGATTTTCTTTTGATGTCATGGGAAAAAAATTCATTCATAAAACCTTCTAGCCAAAGATAATTTTTTTTGATAATGAGAAATGTTCAAACCGATATAACGGTCAACCTCGAGTTTTCCCGATGTGGCCAATGAGTTGAGAATTTTTTTCTCACTAACGTGCAGATACGTTGAAATTTTAAAGAAAATCGTTAGAGCCGTTTTCGAAATAGAAGATATATATATATACAAGAATTGCTTGCTTAAGAGTATAGGATAATGCAATGGCATACACATTATAATACACACTTATGGTATCTATCCTATCTATGTATGTATAGCAAAACTACAATATACAGTTACTTTCATATGTTCATAAAAATTAATCCTATACTCTTAAGCGAGCAATTCTTGTATATATATATATATTTATTTATTTATTTATTTATAAATTTTATTTCGAAAACGGCTCTAACGATTTTCTTTAAAATTTCAAGGTATGTGCGTATTAGTGAGAAAAAAAATCTGAACTCATTGGCCACATCGGGAAAACTCGAGTTCGACCGTTATTTCGATATGAAAATGTCTCAATTTTATTTTGGTCAGAATAATTTATGAATGAAAGTTCTCCATGACGTAAACGGTAAAAACGCTGCTTACGTCACTAGGCTTACAATGCAAACAAGAACGAGTTTTAAAGTATCAAAGGACATAATTAAACATTTGCGCACCATCTTATTGAAGATTGATTTATTATAGAACTATGGAAGGAAAGTAATGAAATTAAATGTACCGATGTATGATTAGTTATTGCGTTTTAAGTGCTTAATAAATTGTTTACATTTTAATTGCGTAGAGCGGTGTAGGTTCCTCATTAATCTTCGGATTTGATGTCAAGCCTTATTATAATTATAATTTTGCTGGTATAATTATGACCATGTGTTCATGGTCTAATGTCCCGTACCAAAACAAAGGAAATGGTGATTACACAGCTGCTCTACTGCTCCTTACTTTCTCACACTGAACAAGATATCTAAACTTGGGGTTACCGTTAGGGCGTGGTGACGAAAGGCCCAGGAGATATATGAATGGAGGGATGTGTAAGAGCAGGCCATATCTTTCCATGGGCTGTAGCACCAGTAGCAGTAGTATATTACCTTTCTTAGTTATAAATTATTTAACCGAGCAAGGCTCGGCCACCTGATATTAATAGTAATGGCAATATCTTCTATTCCGAAGATTAACGATGAGTGCAGTGTTTCACGTGAGAATGCAGACAGACCTGCATATTTTTCCGCATCTCGTGCACATACAGCCGTTGTCCGCTGACGTATATTTAATCTTTCTTTCCGTCTTCTGCGCCTGTCTTCAATAATGGCTTTTCTATGAGTGTCAAATGTTTGTCCCGCAGCCTTATTGAGAGCTCTCCGTTTCTTTCATAGGCCATCTACTGCCAGCTACTTTAGTCTATGCCAGTAATGGCGAAATATCGCCTGAGTTGATCTCATAAAGAATAAAACAGTTTATCAGGCATGTCATGCGGCCCGCGACCACCTTGCATGCGGCCCCTCTGGCCACCTAAAAAAAAATAAAAAAATAATGTTAAACTATTAAGCTGGAAAACAAGAGATGACTAGCTATATGAATTGAAAAAATTATATTTGTTAAACTGAACAACGAGGGGCAGTCTGCAGTGAAAGCAAGCTACATTTTGTCAAACTTCATTGTAAGCCATTAATTGCAAATAATTTAATAAATGTGATTTTATGAAGGAGTGTGTTGTTAAAGCCGAAGTAATTTGTCTTAAAAAGGTGAAAGCATTCAAAGAAATAGCGTTATCTAGTGACATTGTGGCAGATAGAATAAATGACATGTCAGTCATATTGCGTGAACAATTAAAGAACAAAATATCTGATTTTGAATTATTTTCATTGGCTCTGAGTCAACTGATGTAAAGGGTGTAGCACAAAAGGACCTGTGAGTGTGACAGGAATTATGACATACACGAAGAACTACTTGAGCTCTGTTCTATGCATGCCACCATAACAAGCTAGGATGTTTTTGTGAAATAACAGAAAGTGATAATGCAGTACAATTTACCTTTGTAAAACTAGCTAGTCTAACAACGAATGGCGCACCAACTATGAAATGAAATGGTTTTGATGCAAAGTTACTTGCAAAAATAAGAGAGACTGATGATACTTTTAAATTTGCTTATTTTCAGTGCATCATTCACCAAGAAACATTCTGCGCAAAGCTATTACAGTTTCAACATGTCATAAGACCGGTTTCAGTCACTTCTCAATTTAATTCGTGCCCGTGGTTTTAATGCTCGCCAAATTTTAATGTTTCTGGATGACATTGAACATGAATTTGATTGTGTTTCCTGCTACACAGAAGTCCGCTGGTTCTCATGTCATATAGTATTGAAGAGATTGTTTGCACTGCGTGAAGAAATCGTATTATTTCTGAACATGAAAGGAGAACCTGTAGAACATTTCCAAACTGACGAATGTGTTTAGGATTTGGCATTAGCAGTTGATCTCACTGGTCACCTGCAAGACTTGAATTTGAAACTTCAAAGTAAAGACAAAATTGTCACAACTGGGTATAATCAAGTGAAATACATTTTTAAGTAAAATTATTATACGGCTGTGGATAAGCCAAATATGAAATGAAAATCTTGTTCACTTATCAACGTGTCTGGAACTTAAAAGATTAAATACGGTTGCAACATTTGGTGAATGTCTTACATCTAGAATCGTTAGTAGATGCTTTCAATAACGTTACATAAGAGCAAGAATTTTAGTGTTTTGTATCTCCATTCTCATTTGATTCTGAAAATGCTGTTGGAAATGTGCAACTCGAGCTGATAGAATAGCTGTCAGATTCTTAGTTGAAATCGAAGTATATTTAAATGGCTGTGACAAAATTGTAGTTATTTACCCTGAACGATATGTTGAATTTCGGAAATTTGCAGCCAGAATTCTAGCTATGTTTGCATGCACTCTATGGGCAGTTCTTTTGCATAATGAAAGCTACAAAAACATATCACCGTTCGAGATGATCTGATCAAAATTTGCCATCTGTGATGAAAGCGTCAGTGGCAAACAAACTTCAACCTGAAATTAATAAAATGGTATCCCAGAATGATGTCAAGCATCAGGAAAAAGAAAATAATGCATAACCATAGAAGTTTTTAATTACAAAATAGTACTACAAATTTAAGTAAGGGACAGGTATGCCATTAATTATTGTATTCTATTGTATTGTTTCTAATTTACAAAAAAAAAATAGTAGGCTGTTTTGCAACTGATTTTTGGCTGCGGCCCCTCAGGTCATAGTAAGCTGTTTATGCGGCCCATATACCTTAATGAGTTTGACATGCCTGGTTTATCTACTTACGTTACATTGTAATCTCAGTCAAAGTAGTTGATCCTACTTTGTTGAAGGTATTATAAAGTAAAAGTGTAATCATGTGTGTTTTGGAACTGTCTACTGTTGGTTAACCCATTTGATCAATCCTAAGCCCCGAGGTTGATAAATGTTTATCTATCGCCAAATCTTCAAAGTCTTAAGTTAGCTGTATTCCAGGTGGTTAATGCTTTCATTCTTTTGTCAACTTGTACATTTGGAGAACAATGGCTTTGTGACTACCCTCATTTTCTGGGATGTAGCAATGCGCTGATCTGTAGCTACCCTCATTTTCTGAGATGTAGCAATGCGCTGATCTGTGACTAC
>JADKLZ010062535.1:0-14266 GCA_021533235.1 Biomphalaria straminea | reverse complement strand
TCCAAAAAGGCCATTTTTAGCGTGACGTATTTTACGAACGACCCCTAATGAGTTTTTATTCCAGTTGCTTTTTTTTTATCTAATTAATAACAGAATTAAACATTATTACATGTACCTAATTTTGTTATTTAATTTTATAACTTCGAACTGAGCCCAAACTTTAGACCTAACCTAACCAGAATTACACTCATCATCAAACCAACCATCGAACCCGAACTTAAATCTTAAAGAACTGAAACCAAACTTTAAAAGTGGGGTTTAATTTCCATCTCTAGTTTTAAAAGGGAATCAAATTGATTTTCCTTGACTTGCAGAACGTATCTTCTGTGGCAGATCAAAAGCTACTGCTAGTCTTTAATGACTAGCTAGGTTCCAAGTGGTTCCTTATAAAAACCGATATTCAAAGAATGAAATCAAAGGCACTCAAGGCAGAGTGTGTTTGCAATAGAAAAGCTTTAACTATGCTGAAAAAAAAATTAAACTCCTGATTATGCATCGAGATCATTAAATTGACTTAAATTCAGGAAGTTTTCAAGTTAGGTGCGAATTATCTTCACTAGATCTAAATTTAGATACTATTTCTAGCTAGAGTCTACATGATTCACGCAAAGACACTCTGTTACAAGGTTACAGGTGAGGGGAGGACCCTTCAGAAAAATAATGCCAGGTGAAATGCTTGAGCCAAGGCCATCTTCAATGCGCTTCGCAAGTGTGTGAAAGGCGGTGTAAACGCGTCATTGGTCAGCTTATTGACACAGCCAATATCTATAAATAGATTAGACCTATCTATTGTCAAGGAGCAGTAAACACATTCTGCGCAAACTCAGTAACGCTCATTTTGAATCTATTTCCCCTGCAACTGCCCATCTGCAGCCACGGTGCCAAATTTTTTTTACGACGATTTTTTTCTCCCGATCAGCGAAATTCCAGGATATTCAAGGAGATATTTTATAATTCAAGGAGATTTCCAGGACTTTTTGAGTTTTTTTTTAATTCAAGGAAATTCAAGGACATCCTTGAATTTAAGGAGGCCACGGACAAACACACTACAGCAGTATTTTTAGATTTGCAACAAGCCTATGAAAGATCGTGGAGAAAAGGTCTATTTTTAAAGATGAAAAAAATGGGCATCCATGGAAGAATGTACAGCTGGATCAGGGCTTTCCTAAAAAGCAGAACCATCCAAACCTGATTTGAAGGTGCCATCTCTAGTAAAAAAAGTTTGAAAGAAGGTCTACCACAAGGTTCAACCCTTAGCTGCACACTCTTTCTAATCTTCATGAATGACCTTCCGGACATAATTTCAGTCAATAAGGCACTTTGCGCAGATGACCTCTAGATTTGGACTACAGAGAAATATACAGTGCTGACTAGATCCAAACTAAATAGAGCCCTCACAACTATCTCCACGTATTCAATACTGTGGAAAATGGAAATAAACAAAGAAAAGTCAGTTTATTCAATCTTTAGCCATAGCAACAAAATAGCAAAAATAAATTACATCTTTAAAATAGACTCACAGCCAATGAATAAAGAAGAAAATCCAACATATCTTGATGTAAATTAGACAAAAGACTGTCTCTAAAACAATTTATGGCTGATTTAAAAGAAAAGGTATCACACAGATTAAACACCTAGCAGGAACATCCTGGGGAGCTGAAAAGAAAACCTTAAGACAGTTATACACTGGATCCGTCAGATCCATCATGGATAACTGTCTCTCCATACAAGTAGCCTCCGACAAACCTATCGACAGCTTTAGACGCAGTCCAAAACCAAGCCCTGCGTCTAATTAGTGGAGGTATGAGAACTACTCCCACAGCAGCCTGTGAAATAGACTCCAATATTGAGCCTCCTAAGTTAAGGCGCAATAGGGCAGCATTAGAAGCTATTGAGAGATACATCAGATTGGAGGAAGACCATCCAAATAAACTAATAACACAGAGAAATAGGAAAAACAACAACAACAAAAAAAAACAACAACATAGAACACTGATCCAACTTACTGACGAACAAGCCCTAAAACACCATCTACCCAATAACAGAGAAAAAAATACCAGATTCCCAAACATAACTCCTGGACTCAACTATAAACAATCAACAATTAAAACACATTTAATAAATAATAGTAAATACTCTTGCAAAAGAATCAAATCCACTGGAGCTCAAAGTAGGCATGGTTGAAACAATTGAAAGCTATCCAAAAACAGCCATTCATATATACTCCACATATCAGTCTTCAAAGCCACCATCAATGGTGGTGCCTTCCTGGTCTTCCACAAAAATAAACATTTTAAAATAAGTGCACACTGTGCAACTACTGCTTAAACTTCCAAGCTGAAATTGAGGCAATTAGCACAGCTTTGAAGACAGTCGAAAATAAATTACATGAAGCAATACAATCACAATCAGATATTGTTTTCTTTACAGACTCCCAATCCACTCTTCAAGCACTTAACAGCAGCACCTCAAACAACCCAAGGGAAGTTGACAACACTAATTGTGATAATCCACCAGATTATATCAAAATTAAATATCAATATCACACTACAGTGGATCTCTGGACACATTGGTGTCATGGGAAATGAAAGTGCAGATAAGCTCTCAAAGGCAGGATCATCTATGGAACAATCACACCTGTCAAATACTTCACCCTAAGGTCAATGGTAATCAACAACTACAAAGAGGAGTGGCTCAACCAATGGGCAACAGGAAACACAGGCAGTGCCATGTACAAAGAAATGGCCATGCCTAACAAACTGGACAGTATTAACTTCCTCCCCCGCAAAGAGCAATCTACAATCTTCAAACTAAGAACAGGACACACAAATCTGTTAAATTATCATCTCAATAAAATAAATCCCACACAACTACCCCTTTGTAGACACTGCACTCACCCTTATAAAACTGTAAACCATATCCTTTAGTACATAATGAGTTAATATGAAATCCAGTTATATCTTTCAATTGTCTTGGACTAACAGGAACGTATGTTCTAGTTGCCCTACTTGAACATATCTATAAGAATATATTTTGCCCATTGTGGTATGGCTGAGTTGATAGAGTGTCATGGTAATAACCAGAATGTTCTTGGTTTGATCATCATACTGGTCATTTTTTTTATTCTTTACGTTTAGAAGGGGCATAGTAGATGAGCAGTTAAATGCTTCATGAGGTGTCCCGCATCTGAATCTTGGTGAAGTCCGGGAGTTTTTAGGACACCATTGTGTCCACCCTACTCTAATGGACACTTGACATTAGTTGAGAATAGTAAAGGTGATAGGTGCTTGTGCTGGATATAGCAACAGATGACCTTTACATCATCTGCACTAAAGATTGCAAGATCTGAAAGGGACACTTGACTTTTTAAAAATCTCACTAAATTTTTAAATAATATATGAATGTTTAGGTTACTTTTTTTAAAAGTAGGAATTATTCGCAAGCAAGTTATTACAAGAATCAGGACCTCATCAAGTGTTTACTTTTTATATACCCAGAATATAAATAGTAAATAGCGCGATTGCATGTTTTTATAGTTACCTTAGTATAAAATTAGCAATAAGTAAGGATTTTTTAAATCTAGTTTGTAGGAAGTTAATATTTACCTGACTCACAGACACTTCAGTGATATGTCCAGGCATTATGATAGGTACAGGACAAAGATTGCTGTCTGCCTTCATTGACGCTTCCAGTAGTTTTGTAGCAAAGGTCCATGGTTTATTACTAGTTGTAAAATAATTCATTTCTATCTCTTGCTTTACAGTACTTTTCTGTAACACACAAATTGTAACATTAATAAAAAAAAATGAGAAATTGAAACAAAAATTAACAACAATGTAGGAAATCCAGCATTGGATAGAACTTTCTACTTTGCCTAGGCATTGTGCAGAATGTACTCGATTTTCCACAAATCTGAAAAGTTTTGTCTTATTCTTGAAAGTGTATAATCCATTTTGATTATGAATGTGTCAATTTTTTTTTTTTTGCAATGCTGTAACAATACTCTTTTTGTGCTGGTTATCTTGTTGATATCCAACTGTGTATTAGTTTACAGATTAAACAGTTCAAACAATATGTCTTTCAATGGGTGTCCAGGGCCCATACCTTGTTACTTTTAATTAAGTATGAAGCTTGGAAGAGCATCATCCTTCTCTAATGATACACCAGGGCAAGTTGTGTCTGTATTGTGACTGGAGTTGAGAATCTAAATAGTGCCCATCACCTTACGTGAGCTAGACAATAAATATTAACTTAAAAAGTTGCAGTGTAGAGAATGTATAGTTGAGCAAGATTACATTTAAAAACAGGACATTTTGTGTGGTACTGCTACATAGTTTACACAATCATAATAGTTTGGTACACAGGATAAATTCTTAAATGAAACAAAGGGGTAATAACAAAATACCTGATGTCCAGAGTTTGAATCTGAAGTTTGAGTGAAGGGACAGCTTTCTGATTGCTGCCAATACAAGGCTGATTTTTCTTCTTCTACCTTCTCTATTTTTATGTTTGACACCTTAAAATCTTGTTCTTCACATTGCTGTGCAAACAAATCTGTTTCATCCATTTCATGTTTCATTTGTTTTAATGTATAGCTCAGAGCAAGAGTAGCGTCATGACTTGTTTCAGCCATCTTGGCACTTTTAGTGGATCTCAACGTCTGCTCATTAATCTAATTGTCCTGGTGTAAAAGAAAAAAAAGTTTAATAAACCTAATTTTTTGAAATATGTGCATAATTTGTTTTAAAATAATAATTAAAAAAAAGCAACAAATTGTGTGTTGTAGTCAGTTAACATTAACATTTCATCAAGCATCTTGCCAGGTATCCACTGGTGTGCAGTAGAAAGCAACAATACCATGCAGAGTGGTAATTAAAAGAACCAGCAACCTGGTATTGTTTTTATAGTCCACAAAGAGAAATATTATTGCAATATAAGCTGTTAACCTGTCAACAGCGCAAGAATTGCCATTCGATTTGGGGCTACAGCTAACATGATAAAACAATAATTCAAATGTATGACTCAATGTCCGACTATTGGTTAGCAAGGTACTAAAGAGCATCTACAATGAAATAGATAACTGCACTTTAAAACTTAAGAGAGTTTACAACACTAATTCTGATATTACATCATACGATTACCAAATAAAACATCAACATCACATTACAGTGGATCCCTGGACACATTGGCATCATAGGAAATGAAAGCCATATAAGCTCTCAAAGGCAGGATCATCAATGGAACAATCAGATAGACCTGTTAACTATTTCACCCTAAGGTCAATGTCAATCAAGAACGGAAGAACAACAAAGAGGAGTGGCCATGTACAAAGAAATGAATATGCCTAACAAACTGGACAGTATTAACTTCCTTCCCAGCAAAGAGCAATCCATAGTCTTCTGATTGAGAGCAGGACACACACATCTGTTAAATTACCATCTCAATAAAATAAATTCCACACAACTTGCCCTTTGCAGACACTGCGCCCACCCTTATGAACCCGTAAACCATCTATATCCTTTTTGAATGCCCCTTCATAATCCACCTTAGGGAGACCCTACTTAAATTACAGCCCAACATAACCAACACCCTGTATGGCAGTGCTGAACAACTGAAAAAAAAAACAGCACTATTTATTCCTTGGCACAGTCTGCAAAAGAGCTGAAAGCTCAGCAGCAAAAAGCTGGCTAGAAGAAGCAGAATAGTCCACAAAGAAAAATCTAATTACAATATAAGCATATAATATAAGCTGTTCACCTGTCAACAGCAGGATAATTGCCATTCGATTTGGGGCAACACCTTCCACAATATAACAATAATTTTTTTATAATTTTAAAATGCATATTTTATTTGAAAACAATTGTTTCTGGCGATTCTGATCTGAAATTTTAATTTCTTATATAATTTATAAGTAGATTTTTCCTCCACGAAACTCAATGAGGTAGTTCTGAATCTCTGACCTAGTTTATAAAAAGTCATGTGACTGTGATACTATGCATAGCAGTAATTTGAGTAATGGCAATATCTTCCTATGATAAGATGTAGATCTAAATATGGTGCTAGCCTAGATCTAGTAGACCTACTAAAAAATCATAAAAATTAGTGAATTATTGTAAAATAGTTTTTATTACTTAAAGATTTCCAGATCTAGAGTAATTAATGTCTAACGAACACCCCCAATTTTCTGATATTAACGAACAGCCCACAATTTTTGTTAAAATGAGCCTTTATTTTGATAGCTACGGTGAAACTAGTCTTCTATTGTTTTTATTTATACTCCATTTCTTTATAGTTCAGACACATGTAGTTTCATTTATTCTGAAAAACAAGGGTTTTACATGGGTTCAAAGGGCACTGGTAGAACGATGCCATTTTTTTTTCTAGGACAGAAGGAGGGTAGGTCCGAGATTAAGAATTTTCAGATCTAGTATTGGTCTAACATTTTCTTACTATAAACTTAATTTTGATTTCTTTTAAGATGTTAAGCCAAGTGTGATGTGAATGAGTAAAAAGAAAGGGAATATCGCTAAACATAGTGCTAATGAGGGACAGAGTTGGATATAATGTGAAAGAAAAAAAAAGTTTTTATTAGTGCACAATCCTGCTCGCTCTCTTAATTAATCACTTAGCACCATCAACAAAGTACCACAAAGAAAACAAAAGTAACGGGAGGGACAATTATATATTAAATATGGTACCAAATTAGGTCAAAACCACTAGGTGGAGTGAGCGGGCTAAACGCGTGGGGTCGGGGCAGTCGCGCATTTGTTTTTTTTTTTGGTCAACTAGATTCTAGATTTAGGTATGGTCCTTTGTTAAGTTGAGGGTTTAGCAGAGAAGGGAACAATTAAAAGAGGGAAAAGTAACACTAATATTATGTCAGTCTTGAATTGGTTTAAAAAGAAATTAATATAACTATTAAAAAAATGAAGATAATATTATTTTTAAATACAATAAACAAGAGGCGTTCGTTAGTGTACAGAGCGGAGAATGGTGTTCGTTACATGTTAGCGCTGGACCTCATTCAACATCGAATTTTATTGTAACTATGTGTAGTGTAATAAAACAATATAGCTATTTTTATGGACAAATGAATGATGAGTTTATAGATGTTTGTAGTTTTTTCCTAGGACTAACCATTACGGAGATATAAAAATTCAAATGTAAAAATTGCAGCGGTAGCACTTAATTTGTTCAGAAGACTTAATTACCATAGACTATTTTTATTTTTAAATTACAATTAACAATGAAATCAATGAGGTCATTCATGTACCCACATGACTGAGAAGAGATCCGGAATGACCCCATTCCACTTTTTAACTTTCTGAGCGGGGAGGGGGTGTCTCGTCACTCGGCAGGTGAGATCAGTGATCCATGTTACCCATTGTTAGTTCGAAACGATAAAAAAACCCCATAACTTTATAACATAACAGCATACACTACTGTCACAATTTATACACAATTGGAAATTTCTTTTAAAGTATTTTAATGATGTGTTAACAACAAAAATTGTTTTTCAAAGATAAATTTTTTATTTCACATACTTCACATAGATCTAGATCTACCTCGACTCTATCTAATAATAATTAATATCCTATGATCTATCTGGTCAATCTAGACTAGTCTTCTTTGACGTAGACTTAGAATGACTTAGATCTATCTACTTAGATCTTAGATCATGTCAATCATGAACTGATGAACATCAGTATCAATCGGTATCATGATACTATGATTAGTATGATAGGTAGATTTATCTATACTTAAATCTCTTTGTATTTATCTATAATGATAATGTAATATCTATTTATTATACTTATTATTTATTATTATAGTCACAGTAGGCCTATACTGCCTATCCTATAGATAGTGGGTATAGTAGTATAGTTATATAGTCATAGAAACATTTAACATACTTAGACTTAGACCTAGTACTTAGTTTATCATAGTTTATGTCTATGATTAAATTATGATAGATCTAGATCTAGAATTATAATTAAAAAATTATATAAAATAAAGTCTAGGTCTTAGATAAGATAGTAGATCTAGATCATGATAATGATAGTAGATCTACTAAGATTAAGAATAAAATTAAGAATCTACTAGACTAGAGTAGATCTAGACTAGAATCTAGATCAGAGATCCTGCCCGAACCTCTCGAATAGATCTATAGACAACGACGGTGCAAATCTACATAGTCATAGATCTAGTCGTGGCCGATAAAAGTTTTATTAAAAGATTTGTATGAAAAGAAAATGTGCGGCTTTCAATTTGATGTAAATTATTATACAGCATTTATGAGCAGTATAAAAGTAAAGTATGTATATCTTTTTCAACCATAACCCATATATAAGTCATAAGAGGTAGTGTAGTTTTGTTTAACCTCTAATAGTAATACTGAAGATCATGCAATTTTTCAGAATTCGTAAATCTGAATACAATAGATCAGTGATGCTGATAAAAGAAAAAAGTAAAGTTCCCCTTTCAGACCTAGTGGTCTATAGGGCAGATGATATAAAGGTCATCTGATTCTGTGGCCCACGGTTAACGAGGGTGTCATGTGGCCAGCACAACGACCAACCGCCTTTACTTTTCCCCAACTATCGTCAGGTACCCATTAGAGCTGGGTGGACTCAAGGGCGCCCGAAAATCCCGAAATAAAAATCCCAGCCTTCACCAGGATTTGAACCCGGGACCTCCAGTACGGAAGCCAAGCGCTTTACCGCTCAGCTACCGCGCCCTCTAGTGATGCTGATGCCCAACCTTATTAGGCATGCGGGCCATTTTAATGTTCGGCATTCCTCATTCGTGTCGCGGGCCATATCACCAAAAAAAAAAAAAAAAAAAAAAAAGGAAAATTGAAGTTTATCCAAAACCATCTTTTGAATATCTGGCTACATAGAGGAGACACTAAGTCGGACCACTGAATCTAGATGTTCCTCCGTGAGGCGATCAAGTAAAATGGTTTTATCCCGTTTAATCATTGAGAAAGTTTGTTCAAACAAATAAGTGCTTGTAAACATTGTGATCATCCTTAACGCTTGTTTTCGAAGATTTGGAAAAGTTTCTGCAGGTAACACGGAATAGAAGTCTGCATCACTTGAAATTTGTCAAGCAGGAATGTCTGGCTTTGTAAGTCAATCAGTTCCAGTTGCAGATGTATCGCGGCACTTGACACATCGGCAGCAAACGGATTAAAAAAAATAACAACTTATTTCATTTTTTAAAATAACAAAAATCCACAAATCTTTTTTTATCCATCAAAAGTTACAAAAGCTGGATTATTCTTTCTTCTGGAAAAAGACATATTTAGCTGCTTATCATTTTGTAGATTGGTACAGGTTGGAAAGTGGACAAGATGAATCTTTTCCGCCTGTTGATTGAAGAGTTGCTATTGTGTTTGGATAGCACATATGTCTACATACACATGAGAAATCAATTTATCTTTCCTTGTAGTTTGGTGTTGAGTTCATTTAGATATGATGTGATGCATAAAACAGCCAAATCTCACAACCATGTGGGGTTGTTCAGTTGTGGCACTTGTTTTAATTTTTCCTTTAAAAATATTTCAATTTCATGTCTCAAATAAAAACGGTTTAATACTTTCATCGGCTAAACCAGCGCACTCCTCTCTGAAATAGAACATTTTCATATTCGTACTCGTGATTTGATAAAATCTACAGTGTTGACAACTTTAGTGAATCATCACATGGTCCAGATTCAAAAACCTTTCCACAGAGATTTTGTTATTGAATGGTGCAAAGAAGCCGCATGGGATTAGTTCCATTTGACTCAGCAACTTTTTAAATAATTCTTGCTGTCAGTCTGTTTTCACATGCAACCATATTGCTAGCGCCACCAGTAGTCACTCCAATTTATTTATTCCAAGGAAGAGCAAGGTCCTCTATGATGGTTGACACTTCTTTGAACAGGTATTCTCAATTCGTAGTCCATGCATGATCCTCATAGCTGCTAACTACTCTGTTATATCAAAATTGCTGTTTGTACCGCGAATAAATACCAAGAATTGCGCGGTATCAGTTATATCAGTGGACTCGTCAGCGGCAATAGAAAACATTTTGAATTCTGCTGCTCTGTCTTTTTATTATAAATGGAGATTTTCACCCATATCTCTACTCGCCTAGTAATTGTCATGCGAGAAAGGTTAACAGCTTTTACTGCATTATTTTTTTTTTCAGGACAAATTTCTTCCATCACTGCTAGCTAACACATTTTTAACGCATTGACCATCAGAAAAAGTCTTCAATGCTCTACTGAAGATGTGAGCAACTCTGTAGCTGTCCCTTATCGCCGACTCATTTTCTTGACTCTTGTTGAGAACTATTCTCGTCAATTACCCAATCTCTAGTTCTAACTTGGCCATCTTGTCTTCTTCAAACCAAGAATGTCACCATTTGTGTTTATGTGTCTGGTTTCCTAATGCCTTTTAATGTCATGTTCTTTAGACACATCCACAGTTTCTGTTTAAATCAAACATATTGACTTACTATCATATAAGTAGAGCTCTGTCCACTCTTCCAGAAAGTTTCTACATTCAGAGTCCAACTTTTCGTTCCTTAGGCTCTCCCATTTCATTCAATCTCAAACGTTCAACAAAACGGCACCAATCGCTTTGATACCAAAAGAACACGACCCAACGTTATGCATTAATAAAGCTTTGTACTGGCATGGTGTTACGGACTCGGCTATCTCAAGACAATTAAAAATAACTATGAAGTTTTGTAGCTACTGAAAAAAAAAGCTTATGTTCTTACAATGAAAAAAGATTTAGCAAGAATAGAAGAATACCTAACATAATGATGAAATTCACCAAAGAGAGAGTAAGAATCCTAACTTAAAGAGAATATTTTTTCAGAAATTCATTTTTTTTACATTTTTATTTTACATTTTGTTTCAATGTTTTGGCGGGCCGGATAGAAGCACGTTGCGGGCCGAATGTGGCCCGCGGGCCGTAGTTTGGGTATCGCTGTTTCAGAATAGATAGACCTATACATGTTTTCAAGTTACATGAAATTACTCCCTTTTTCCGGTCTATATTTATGTCTATTATCTAGAATAATCTAAATCTTTTCCCTTTGTATTTTTTCTTGTGACTAGAGAGCTTCATGTCGCATTTGCATACACCAGTAAACCTTCAGAATGTACATTTAGCGAGTCTCCTTCCTTCTGTAAGATCACAACCATAGACATAGATAAATATAGACTGGCCAACAGTAGCGGTCTTAGGGGGTGGCAACTGGGGCAACCGCCCCAGGCCCCGCGCCTGACGGGGGCCCCGCGCTGGGAGATTTTATTGTCACCAACTTCGAAAACTAAATGAGTGGTCATAAACAAGGACTTGTTACTCAATATTTTCCCAGTATACCAATTATACCAATTGCCATCTAAGCTTACATTTTTTATTTCGAAATACCGTTCAGTTTCGGTAAAGACAGCCGAGTCTTAGGGGCTATCATCGTTTAACGTTCACAATAAAAACACATAAGTAGAAGCAACCAATCCTAATCGTTTCGACGTCTAATCGGATTTTATTTGGAAAATACGTAGTGATAAAGTTTGAACTACTCTTTGCACTATGAAACATTGTATATGAAAAATACATTTGTAGTAACAATAATGGAACTTTTGTTGACTAATTGAATATTTAATGAAAATAATTAGTGCTTTTTTACCGTCACATCATACGGCGTACTTCACTTCACTGGGGATACGTTCTAAGACCGCACGCAAAGGTCAGATTTTCGCAGTAAGCTGTTTATTTTCATAAACGTATAATATTTTTCGGATATAAACAGTATCACCAGTTGATGTGCTCGTACGGTTATTTCGGCAAATCAGCTACCAGCAAGTTTGACGATGACAATATTAAGTTTTCTTTTTCCAATTGGCCACTGTGTGAACGTGTTGAAAAAAAAAACAAAAAAAAACGCGGGAGTATTTTTAGCGGTCCCAGAAAGGAGAAAAGACGCTATTAGTTTTGTGTGGAATGTCTGTCCGTCCATCCGTTGCGTTTAGATCTCGTAAACTAGAAAAGTTAGTGAAAATCCGACATCATAATATCTAAGATCATTCAAAGTTCTGATGCAACGGCTACTTTTTTTTTTGTAAAACCGAAAAATCTAATTTTTAAATCACTTATCATTTTCTTTCAGAAAAATACATCACTTTTACAACTATTCATTATTAATGTTAAAAAACAACGAAAGCTCTTTAATATAGGAGATAATTAATTACCCGTTTTTAAACAGGTTTATATGCAAACGTTTTTTTTTTAATTTTTTTTTTGACATTTGTATTGCTAAGTTAAGTAAGTTTGGTTATACTAACTACTACATTTACACAGAGAAAATCTATTTAGTATGCATATAAGTTGGACATAATTTAAAACAACAATTAATAAGAAGTTTTTCATATCACGTGTCATAATGTGGTAAAGTAATGAATGAACATCACTGGGGCACTACCCACGATCTGTCAACCTTCTTTCTCCAATCTATTCTGTCATAAATTTGTCATTGATAGAATTTCATTTGTTCTTTCTGAAAATATTGAAACCTCCCTTTTTACTTGTCTGGGTGGACCACTTCGGGGGCAGATTTTGAGTTTGTGTTTCCACACAAACTGTCTTTGTAACTTTGTTTTTATAAATTATTTTTAAAAAAAACGTGATACAGCCTTTCCGGAATAGTCGGGTCTTCGAAAGTGAATGGACCACTGTAACTCCTATACCACACTTTATTCTTAAAGAACATCCTATTGGCTTCACTTTGCAGAGTGAGAGAGGCGACATACTATTAGTAGTGGCGAGTGTTTTTTTATTTGCATCTATTGATGCAGAACAATTAAAATACAGTATATAATGTACTTCAGCGGCCAATAGTAAACCAGCAGTACCCTACGTAATGTTCTATGTTTTGTTACAAAAATAAGGCCCACAGCTTTGAGGCGAACATACTGTATTGTTATTGTTGCAGCATTAGAGAAGGATTAGCCCGTTAGCGAGATGTGGTACTATACATATATATATAGTCTACCTTTGCGGCTAGGGGCCCCGCACATGAGGCTCGCCCAGGGCCCCGCGCACTGCTAGGGCCGCCCCTGCTGGCCAATATGAGAGTTTTATGAAACGAAAATTTGTGCATTGCAATTGTGTGTACTTTATTTTATGTCTATAAATTGTATTTAAATCTCTAAGACTGAAGATCATGCAATTTTTCAATTTTTCATTTTTCGGAAATCCGAATTCAATAGATATACATGTTTTCAAGTTACATGAAGTTACTTACTTTTTCCAGTCTGTATTTATTTATGTCTATGATCACAACACAGAATGCTTATGGGAGTCGATCTTGTGGCTTTCTGTGTACGTGACCTAGCCAACCAATGAGCTTTTGTTGATCACAGAGTGAACATCTTGAAACTCTCCACACCACTTCCTCATTGGGTTATCTTGCCACATTATTCAAAAAATCCATCTTAAGAATCAAAGGTGGAAGATATTCATTTTTTTTCCTGCTAAGAGAGTAGGTTGACCATGTTTCACAACCGTAAAGCAGAGTGCTCATTACAGACCTCCTGTAGACAATGACTTTGGTATCGGTAGTTGGCAAGATGTTTTCCCCACACTCTTTTCTGCATCTGTGACATGGTGTCCATTGCCTTGACTATCCTGTTGTTGACGTCATTGTCGAAAAGCACATCGATGACACCGATGTTGAAGAAGCTGACTGGGCTCCATTAAATTTTACTGTTCATTTTGTTTCCTCTTTAAAACAGTTAAAAAAATTTAGTATCTTGGGAGAGCATCTTATTTTTTTAAGAGTTTAAAAAAGGCTTTATTAGCTGAATAGGCTTTCGCCAGGTCAACAAATACAATGAGGAGGGAGTGAATTTCTCTCTTCTGCAGAATATATAATCTCAATAGTGGTCCCAAACACGGGTGAAAAAGAAAGAGAGTTTGGCATTTTAATGCCATTTAATGCCAGCAGATAACAAAATAAATAGGAAAAGCTTCTGCAACATAGGCGAAACTCGCCAAGAGCGTCGTCTGAAAAATACCGAATACGGCAACCAAAATCCTAGTAAACAATGCATGTGTTCTAAGCACACTTCGTTATAGTAGATACACCTGGGCAACTTACATGTGCCAAGAGCATAGATTAAATAGCTTCCACTAACGCTGCTTGCAAGCATAATATGAATATCCTGGAGTTATAAGGTCTACAACCAGAATGTTTTGAAACTGGCC
>JADKLZ010062531.1:0-10434 GCA_021533235.1 Biomphalaria straminea | reverse complement strand
TCCAGTAAAATAAATATTTGTGTTGTCCAGTAAAATAAATACTTGTGCTGTCCAGTAAAATAAATAATTGTGTTGTCCAGTAAAATAAATAATTGTGTTGTCCAGTAAAATAAATGTGCAAATTTTCAGCTTGATCCGAGATTGGGTGTGGAAGAGATAACGTGTACAAACTTTTTACGAGACAGAGTTGATAAAAGCTTTGTATAAATGCAATGAGTCCTCTATTGACTAATCCAATGGTCTATTTCATTCCAAGAATCTCTTAAGCGGTGAAACAGGTCTGCATCTAGTAAGGTACCTCTACTCTAACAGTTTGTAGTTAGGGGACACTAATTCAGCAGTTTCTTGTTCTTGGAATGTTATTCAATTACTTTCCATTCAGACCATGATGTCTTCCGTCTCATTATTCGAAGTATGCTACAACTACCTACCTAAAGATAATAAATACTTTCCATTAAATTACGGTTTATTTTAAATTGGTTTGATTAATGGTAGTCACTTCATGCAGTGTACTTATATAAATACGTCTCTATCCATCAGTAAGCTACTGGTCTTTTCTCATCGTTCGTAATTATGTTTCTGTTCCCTGAAACATTGTCGAGCTAAATGTTCACAAGTATAGCACTTATATTCTTTTCGCTTGTGTTGTTCATTCTAGTGACTTCCGCTACATAAACTGAACTGATCTGTACTTGTTAGTTGTCATCATTCATCTGAAATAGACTTTTGCCCTCGTGAGAATCGCTGAACCAGCTTATCACCTCAACCATTTCTTCTGTGCTGATTCATTATGCCATTAAGAAGTATAACAGCACTGAAGCCACTGACAGCATTCTGTCTTTAATAAGTAATCCTTGAAATGTGTGCTCTAGTTTTGAAGTTCTCACCCAACTATGTAATAATGTTTGTCTCAGAAGAGTGAAATAAAGATGAAAGTCATTGTCAGTCGTGTAAGCTGATGCCACGACGTCCTGCACGATTTGTCGTTAGAAGATTCCCTCCTACGTTTGACTTCTGCATAGAGGCTACAGCTTTTCCTTTGCGATGCACTATCATATTTCCTAGGAGCTCCAAGATGGCTTAGAAAAGCCTCCAACACACAAGGCATTGGAAGGTTGCTCAGTTGCTGAGAAGTCCGCTTCGATTATCACCTTTTTTTTTTAGTCTGCGTTCTAAAGAGTTGATGAAAGTGTATATTTCTCGTGTTTGTATTTTGTACACGTGTTTTGAATTTGTGTACTCGTGTTTGTATTCTGTACACGTGTTTGTATTCTGTACACGTGTTTGTGTTCTAGTTGTAGTCTGTTTTCCTTGACCCGTCTGGGACTGTGAAATTTTTGAAATAAAACATTGTTTATAAAGTTATGAGTTAAACTTATAACTTCAATTTATTGCAATGAAACTATTCTTCAATGTAGGCTATACGTTTCTGTGTCCCAATGCATTTGATGCTGACTCCAGTCAGACTAATATTTCTGTAACACGGAGAGATTGGATGTTTTGTGTTGGCGGACCCCCAGCGAATGTATGTAATTTTGTGCCATCCTAGATATATCAGTATATTTTCCAAAAGTACGATATACACTAGGGGTGTACCGGATAGTCGCTCCGGCTCTGGCTCCGGCCGAATATTCGGCACTTTTTCACTATCCGGCACTATTCGGCTCCGGTCGAATATCACTACCGGATAGTAAACCGGCATGGGCGCCCGCAGGATTTTTTCCAGGGGGGTGCAAATTTCCGTCCACGGAGAATAATAAAGAAAGGAACTGGCCCCCCCTAGTACGATTGCATGTAATGGCATTTATGGCATATCTTTCGACCCTCACATGTCAGCTCTGCAAGGGCCGTTATCTTCAGCTTCAATGATTAGGTCATATTCGACCATGTTTGACTCAGTTTGACGACGGAGTCAACAAAAAGCTAGCTATAGCATTCATAATAATCTCCCGACGTGACTACTGAAACGCCTTGCTAGCAGGTATATCTGATGGCAAAATAGCAAAGCTGCATCGAATTCTTAATAACGCCGCACGAATAGCCCATCGGAAAACAAGACTAGATTTTGCTTTTCTAAAAGCGAAAGATCTAATTTTTAAATCACTTATGCAAGCATTTTTTTTTTCATAAAATACACCACTTTTACAACTATTCACTAAAAATAGTAACACGGGAAGCTCTTTAGTAGGGGAGGTAATTATTTACAATATTTTAAATACATTTATACAAATGGTTTTAGACTTTTTGTAGAAATCATTTTTTTTTTTACATTTGTGTCGTTACGCTACAAAGTTTTATCATGCAAATAGTAACACCTATCCAAAAATAATGTTTCCTTTTTTTAAAAAAAAAGAAACTAATCTATTTAATATGGAAAAAAGTGGAACATAATTTAAAAGAAAAATTAATAAGTAGGTATTCATATTATCACGTGAACTACTAAAAGTAAAACGAACAGGTACTTGAAAATAAGGACATTTTTTTAGAGATTGTCCCTTACAGTTTACAGACAAATAGATCAATAAGATATTCATTATAAGACATCAGTTATGGCCAGGTTCACATTTGACTCCACATTCACTTTCACATATCCTTTGGTCTACTGGACCACACAAGATCTATCAAACTTCTTTTTCCATTTTTCTCTGTCATTTTTCTATGAAAGAATTTAATTATGATGTTCTTTCTGAAAATATTGATACCTGTCTTTTTACTTGTCTGGGTGGACCACTTCGGGGACCGATAATGAGTTTGTGTTTTCTCACAAACTGTCTTTGTAACCTTGTTATGTTTGTAATGTTATCACAGTGCCTTGAGCCTACATCAAGTTTGTTAACAGCACTCGATAAATTAAACTTTATTATTATTAAGAGCTTTCTTGTATAGTCTGATATCGTAAAGTGGTGGACGTGTTTAACCTGCTATCTAGAACTAAAACCGACCTTAATTCCGCATAACATAAGTACATTTACACGTATGACTGCACTCCTCATTCTTGTTCAAAGAAACTTTCACATTTATCGTATTGAAATAAAATCAACAAGGATTTCTTCTCCAAGACAAAGAAAAAACATTTCTCCCATTCTAGGCCCTAACTAAATACAATAATAAGTATAATTATGTGCAAGAGATAACGATTGTCACGACTTACGTGCAATAGAATATTTCACATTTTTTTTATACTACAAAAAATTGCAAATTGCGTAGGCCTACATGGTCAGCCATCAACACCTGATTAGCATAGGCCTATGCTAGTTTATTGAAACAATAGTTTTTCCTTACAGCTGTACTTCAGTGGAAGCAAAAGTTCTTAAATTGCTACTTCTAAGAAATTTATTTTTATAAAATTTGCTACAATGTGGCTACTAGAATCTAGAGGGGCGCACGTCGGCCATCTATTCCTATTCAACCTAGACAAGTCAACTCAAACATAAACTTATCCTTACTATTGTACTACAGTGGAATTACTACTTGCTCAGTGGCTACTAAGAAGTTAATTGATTTAATGATGCAAAAAAATGGTGATGTCTAGAATTTTGATACTCAGAATCCAGGGGGGTGCAAGTGCACCCCCTTGCACCCCCCTGCGGGCGCCCATGTAGTTGTACCTTAGCGAACTGATTACCCCATATGTCCCCCAGAGAGCCCTACGCTCAATGGACTCAACGCTTTTAGTGGTGCCACGTTTTTCCCTCAAAAGCTACGGTCAGCGGGCTTTTTCAGTTCACGGACCAAAGGTTTGAAACTCGCGCCCCATTGATCTCAGACAGACAACTTGCTACACCACTTTTAAGAAGAACATCAAGACCTATCTGTTTAGAACTTTTTTAGATTAGTTTGTCATGTCTCATGTTTGTGTTTGTAATGTTTTTACAGCGCCTTGAGCCTACATTTTGTTTGTTAACAGCGCTTTATAAATAAAATTATTATTATTATTATTTTAAGTGTGACGGCGAAAATCTTTGCCGTCTCTCTGAAAATACAAACACTAGAGGCGCAGCACAAATATGATTGCCAGCTGTCTGTGAATACATGCATAACTTTCATTGCTTGACTTTCTTATTGGCAGATGTACTAAAAAAAGTAAACTAAACACAAAAATACCTTCAAATTATAGTGTTAATTATTTTCAAAATGGTGGCTAAGCTCGAGCACTTAAACATTTACTCTACGAAATATGTGAAAAGTTAGCTTAAAATGTTATTAAGATAACTTTTCTCAAATCAAACTAGCATGTTAATGCAAAAGAAAAATACGTTTTAACAATATGAAAACATCAGGAAAGTATTCTTACGATTTACTATTCAAATAGAGAGCAAGAAGTTAATACTGAGTGCATCGATCTCTTTTATATTGGGCCTGACGGCAAGATATGTAAACAGAAATAGTAAAACTAGAATACTAGAATGCAGCAAAGTTTTGAAAGACGACAACGAATCTCTACCAGCCTTTGAATTAAACCTTTAACTGTTTCTTGTCAAATGCATGTTTACAAGGCGTCATGTGAAAAGAAGCTTTGCAAAACTAAATTTTACTAACAATGTTCTCTGATTAAGACATTAACTAATAACGTTCTCTCATTAAACATCAACTAACAACGTTCTCTCATTAAAACATCAACTAACAACCTTCTCTTATTAAAACATCAACTAACAACGTTCTCTCATTAAAACATCAACTAACAACCTTCTCTCACTAAAACATTAATTAATATCGGCCTCTTATTAAAGCATCAACTAACAACGTTCTCTCATTAAAACATTAGTTAACAACTATTTTTTAATCAAATCAAGCAATTCTGTCCATTGAAAATGAAGTCGCAAGATATATTGAATTTAAAGTTTTTTATAAGTTTTCTAATTAGAAATCCTGAAAAGGAAATTTAAATATTTATTTTCTAAAGTTATTGTAAACTTTTATATGTTAAAAAAATTCTCAAAAAAATGTTTGTACCTATCAATATACTTTTCATTAAGTTTCATTTAGTTGTCCTAATGAAACTACCACTATATGTGATTATAATGTTCAAAAGTTTACATTAACAGCTGTTTAATGTTTACTTAGGAAAGCATGCTCACTTGGTTTTTAATTTCTTTCTATTTAAAAATCGTAGATGTTAACGTATGTAATGATTAACGATAATATGTAAGAGAAAAAAAACATAATCGATACTCATTTAAACTTTGTGTAGCAGCAATCAACGAACTGTATTATTGCGCAAAAAAAACAACAACTGAACAACGATAGTTTTTTATTTGAAGAATAAGTGGAACGCTGGGGGGAGGGTGACACCCTGATTTTACCGCACCGGGTGACACCCACCCTAGTGACGCCTCTGACACTGTGTATTACAATATGAACGCTTTGCCAGCATAGAAACACTTCATGACACATATCTCCACTATATCAGTCGAACTGTCTCATTACTTTAACATCGTGTCTGTGTGCGTGAAAGTTTACTCAAGTATTGGTTAGGACTTACATTGGGTTATGGTAATGGTTTGAAAATAATCGACCCCCCCCCGCCCACTCAAAAGCTCTGGTTCCACAAGTGATACCTGACATTTTAATTTTTTTTTCGTACATCTCCGATTACTTTCAGAGCCACCACACCCGGATACTTGTAAAAGAATGTTTGGATACTCGATCTATCGAAACAAGAATGTACAGATGTGTCTGTTGATACGGAACATGAATATGACTTATGGTGTTGACTTCCGTAGGGCCCAGGCTCACTGCTCAAGTAGGCTTCCAACATTTCTGTATTGCATTAGGAGTTTAAAAATTAATTAGAAGAAGAAAAACCATTTAGAATAGCCGAAAAAAATCTATGTATATATCAATATATGGTTACGCCCATGGGTACATGTGTACTTCTAGTTGTTGGCAAGGATAAAAAGAGCTGTTCCAGATGTATCAGGTTGGTTAGTAAGTATGGTAGACGTCAAAGCTTGCCAGAAAAAAATGAATGCCGTTAGAGATGTCAATGTAGTGATGAAAACCGTTGAATTGTCGTTGCAGATATTAATCGTGGAAGTTGTCAATTAAACTGAAAGACCTACCAGTTGATGAAAGAAGCCGTCTTGTTGTTAAAGAGTGTAGGCCTATAGACCTATGTGTGTTTGTGGCTATAGTCTATTTGGTGGCTGTGGGTAGAGGTTAGCGATTGGCTGTGAATGCTGCAACATAGGTGGCACTGTGGTCTTAGTGAGAGAAGAAGGTGAGACAGAGACGTTGTGTTATTGTAATGAGTTAGATTTTGTTAAGAAATATCATTCTTAAAGTCTTCTACATTTAGTTTCTTTTACTCATATCAACTTGATTTTCGACCTTATTATAAATAAAAGATATCTTTAGCATTGTATTGTTTACAAGGAAGACTTTGAAGTTATTGGAAGTTGTTTTAGTTGATATATAATACGCCTAAAACGGTTTAGTTGTCTACAAGACAACGACTGTTAACAACACTGGGGTTGCCAGTACTGTCACGATTGTGTTTGACTATATTAGACTAATAACAATATTAATAATAGTAATCTATCTTATAATAAATGACATTTTCTTACAATTTGTGCAGTACACCAAACAAAACTAGCCTTGGATTATCAGTAATTGATGCTGACCATGTACGTGCACCCTTCCCCCTGAATTCGGTGTAACCAAATTTGGGATAAGCTTTTGCACCTTGATATCAATGAACTTCTTGAAAGTAGCAACTTGTCCAACAATGCTTCCACTTCAGTAAAGTTGCAAGGATAAGCTGTTACTGTAATGAACTAAAATAAGCTTATCAGAAGTTGATGACCGACAATTATGTCTGTGACATTTACTTCTCGAGAGACGATCTTTTCCTTTTGCAACCTGAGATGGAGTGACCTATCCAGTGCTGGAGGAAAGCCTGGGTGGTAAATTTGCAAGTACTGTACTTACACAATTGCCTCTCTTCATTCTGACCAGATCCAAATGGATAGAGCCAACGGCTTTTGGGGTAAGGTTGATGAAGAGCTTGCCAAAGAGCAGTAATCTTACCACTGTTTCCCTGCCTTCTATGTGTTGAAAGATGGAGACTTCTTGGAACCTTACTCTGCACTGTATGTTAAAAGATGGAGACTTATGGGATCCTAGACTGCACTTTGTGTTGAAAGATGGTGACTACTGGGATCCTAGACTGCACTGTATGTTGAAAGATGGTGACTACTGGGATCCTAGACTGCACTTTGTGTTGAAAGATGGTGACTACTGGGATCCTAGACTGCACTTTGTGTTGAAAGATGGTGACTACTGGGATCCTAGACTGCACTTTGTGTTGAAAGATGGTGACAAAGAAATCTATGAGCAGCGAAAAAGAAAATGGTCTAAGTTATCGAAATAAAGCAAGTCAAACGAAAAATAGCCGGTTCCTTTACCACCAAACTATTGCAACCTTTACCCTAAGGAAGGTTCCTATAGAACATGACTCTACAGTCACAGGAGAACAATCACTGCGATATTTTTCCTTGTCGTTCTACGAGCTGAAACATAGTCGTTCTACGAGTTGAATATTAGATATACTACGAGTTGAGCTATAGACATTGTACGAGTTGAACCATAGTTTTTCTACGACAAAAAAAGATCATCAAAGGAAATAATAATATAATTTATTTTGATATAAGAGCGATGTTTTTGAACTTTCTATTTCAGTCTTCGGCGGAAGAGTAGGCATTTTCGATACCAAAGAAAAGCTTGAAATTCTACAAAAACAAACAAGATGTCTTTGGGTAAACTTTATAGGAGATGATTCAGGTTATACTTGGGGCACTAAAGAAGGATTTATGGAAGCCTACGATGAAGCAAAACATAGCCACTTATTTTTTGGAAGTAAGTAATGTGGATAAACGTACGTTTCAATGCTACTACTACTAATAATAAGATATCCAAGCGAGTTTGTTTTACACTATGTTGTCATCAGCCCCCAGTGAGTTCGTACTGTAGTTAGAATTGTAGTTATACAAATTTTTAGCAAAAGAATGAGGGGTCAGCCGTGTTTAGATCATTACGGAGAGAAAGAGTTAACGAAGCTAAAGCCAAAGGTAAAAGCTTTGTTGTTGTTTTTTTTAATCGGCCTTTTTTGACAAAAACAAAATATTGGGCAGAAAGCGTTGACTTTTATGTCTCATCTATCAAATCTCTGAATGACTTACATAAAGTCCATCTGAACAAAGTGTGTTTTTACAAATCTTATATCGACTCTCTCTGTCTGGTACAAGGTCTGTAAATGTTATTTCTCCCACACCCAATCTCGGATAATGTGGACATATTGTACAATTATTTCTTCTACCTGAAAAAAAAACAAGAATCAATTTTTTAAAATAGTTAATTAATTATTGAAATTAGTTATTTTGTTTTGTATCGAACTGGGAAAGAACTCGTACCTGACAAACGTGGTAGTATAAGTTGAGTCCCTTGAGGAGGCTTGAACCCTGAGGTAAGAAGGATTTTTTATGCATTTAAAAATCCACCCTTCTCTCTCCCTTTTTTCCCAAACTGGTCCACACAAGTGATAGGATGATTAGGATCAAAGTGGATTGAGAACGTTAAAAGCATGAAATTGCGCTAAACAAAAACAATTAGTAAAAATATTTCGAATCACACAGATTTATTATTGTTAGTCTAGTACTCTAGATCTATTACAAATTTAATCAATTGACTAATCCAAACTAAAAGTGCACAGGCAATAGCGCGAGGATTCCAAGGCCTTCTTGCAAGCAATTTCATGGTGGGAATGGTGGTCGAGAGGCTAAGTGCGCTTGAACTTGGCTTGGCTACCTAGAAGGGGGCTCGAGGTTCGACACCCTACTCGGGCAGAGTTGTGTTTACTGAGCGCCTAAAGGCAGCACGGAAAACCAATTCCTGGAAATCCTTCCCCCCCCCCAATGGTCCACAAATGAGATTGGATCAAAGCGCTCTGAGCATGCTATAAGCATGAAAGTAGCGCTATAGAAAAGCTATATTAATTATAATAATAAAAACAAGAAAGATATTTTTTATTATTTAAAAAATATCTCTCAATAATGTAGAAGTTATTTCCTTACTCGATATAAAAAAAAGTTTAATAATTATTAATTATTAATTATTCATGTTTTATCAGGTAATAATAATTGTTTTAACTTGATATGAGAATGGGGGTGGGAGAAATAACGTTCAATCGTCTAAGGAACTAAATTTTACATATTTAGCCATATGTGTGAATACTGAAGGATCTACTGAAGGAATTATTTCTAATAATTGGTTAATTTTTTAATTGAGTCTTGTCAATAAATAACTGTGCAAAATTTCAACTTGATCCGAGAATGAGAAATAACAAGTAGGGCCTAGCCTATAAACTTTTTTTTACCACGCAGCCTACATACATAATTTAATAATATCAGGTGGCCGAGCCTTGCTCGGTTAAATAATTTATACTAAAAAGGTTATATAATACTGCTACTCGTGCTACAGCCTATGGAAGGAAATGGCCTGCTTTTACACATCCCTCCATTCAGATATCTCCTGGGCCTTTCTTTACCACACCCTAACGGTTACCCTTAGTTTTTTTTTTACTGAGGTTTATAGTTAAATCAAAAGTGGCTGCAGAATAGCAAACTCGTTGACCGCTAGCTAGATATCTTGTTCAGTGGATATATTTTGCCACATCCAGGGCAAGCATAACCATTGTCCTCCGGTGGTCGATTAAGATTTTCTTTTCGCGTCTGTGTCTGTCCTCGGCAGCCAATTTTCTGTTGGGCTCAAATATGTATCCTTGGCCTTTGTATAGAGGGAATTGTTTAAGTCCGACATTTACTCTTGACAGAGCAGTATCCTGTATGAGAGAAGAATCTCAGACAAACGCATGCCAAAGGCGGTCTTTTTTTTTTTTTTTGGTGAGCTAATTAGAGTTATGCACATAAATCAAATTCTTCTATCAATTTGTTGAAACTTTTGTAAACACTTGAACTTCTTCAGATAACCACGTGCTTGATTTCTGTTCTTGATGGCTGTTCAGTTACAAATTAACGCATACACGGAAATAAACCTTCAACTACGGTGCGCAAAATGTTGTGTCTATTCATTCATCGATTAAACTTGTTGCTTTAGTGAACGGATGTAAGCCAGTGACGTAGGAGGTGTCAAGTTTTTTTTTCCCTTTGACGTCGTGGGAAAAAATTTCATTCATAAATTCTCCATGTCATTCATAAAACCTTCAAACCAAAATAAGTTTTTCCATAATGAGACATTTTTCAAACCGATATAACGGTCGAACTCGAGTTTTCCCGATGTGGCCAATGAGCTGAGAATTTTTTTCTCACTAACATTTAGATACGTTGAAATTTTAAAGAAAATCGTTAGAGCCGTTTTCGAAATAGAAGAAATATATATATATATATATATATATACAAGAATTGCTCGCTTAAGAGT
>JADKLZ010062494.1:0-25891 GCA_021533235.1 Biomphalaria straminea | reverse complement strand
AATAAAAAATTAATAAAAAAAATTGACCTAGTTCCCAAAGTCGGTGTGCCATATACCAGACTCTACTATAGGAGTATTAGTTAGATCTCGATATATCTAACTGTAATCTAACAGTTAGGTAGATCTGTAGAGAAACAATAATCTAGTCACTCTAGATTAATCTAGATCTAGACTATTTTATTTATTTATTTAGACTAAAAATTTTAGTTTCTAAATTTCCTAGTTATTCTCACATTACATGAGAATTAAATTATCTATCTATCCATAGGTCTATATTAATATATATATATATATATATAATTATAATATATATATAATTTTAAAATATCATTTCGGTTTACACGGTAAAAAAAAAAAAGGTCGTTCGCGTGTGTGTTACACATTGAGGTCCCAAAATACACATTTTGACCCTCAGGAATACACATTTGGACTTTTTTAGGTAGGCAGGTATGGGTAATATATAAGTATGACTAGATTAACACCTGAAATGCAAAGGGTGTAATTTGCATAGGATGTAATTATCTTCTTTTTTTGTAGTAACGAATGTAACGTAACGTATGTAATATATATAAGATAGTGAAAATTTAAAAAAAATGTAAATGCATATATAGTTTTAATTACCATAAGCTGTGCCTGAACAATACCATCATTGGGTATAGCTTGGTAAACTAAGGCTTCATGGCTGCCATTCTTTAGTATTGCATTGCCTTCTTCAGTCAGTTCCCATCGCTTGTTTTGTACATCCTCTACTTTAATAATCTAAAATGTGTGAGTTTTTAACTGAATCAAATTAAAATAAATTATCTTTTTCGTTAGTACATCATTAAAATACTTAAAAAAGAACTTTCCAATGGCCAATGGTGTAAGTGTATACATTATCTGTATCATGTTATGACTATGTTAAACAGAAAGTTATGATTTTTTTTGTGATATTTTGACGTAGCATTGGTTGACATGGACTAACTAAGATGAGCCCTCTCCCTCGCGAGACACACCCCTGGCTCAAAAAGTTAAAATGTAGGAATTGAGTTTCATAGGGGATACATCTACTAATTAAATAACAAATTGAATAGTAGATGTATAAATTGTAGTTAAGTTCTAGCTCACAAATCTGTTTTCATTTATATTTATGAGCTTTACTTGTTTAAAATGTAAATTACTAAATATTGATGAAATAAACAAATTATCGGGTCTAGATCTACAAGAAATGTCAGAGAGGGGTAGACAAAATGACGATTAAGACCTAGTATAGGCCGTTCAGTCCGCCTGAAAAATCGTCCGTATTTTTTTTGGTCCCATTTCGCGGCGAAACGAGGTTTGGGTATCCCATTTTCTATTTAAAAGCCTCATGTAAGTACAAGTCGTATATAGGCATGTGATACATCGTTGTACGCAGAAATGGAAGACATATCAATATCTGTTTGAAATTTGAAGATATCTTAAGTGAGTACGAAACTGTTGCAGGGTGAAATTTTGTTTTTGTAATAACTTCGTATTCTGTGGACTTGGAATAAAATTTCAAACATCGTTTTAAAGCTCATCAATTGCCGATTCTATGTGTGTAATTAGTTTTTTTTTATGTATTGAGGATTCCAGCAGCTTTTGATCGAAAGAAATTGTTTATTTTGGTCCAATCAAATCACTCGCCTTCACTCGCAAAGCCTTCTTTTTTCCCCCCTTCGCGTCATTCGCTGCGTCAATAATAGGTCACGTGACTGGGCGCAGCCAATCCTCTTGTGCTTACCGGCTGTATAGATCTAATTGGGTCAAATGAATTTTTTTTTATTATTGTGTTTATCAATGTATTTAGCTGTAAAAACAAACAAATTTAGTTGATTTTGTATTTATTTAATTATACATTTTATTTTCTAAAAGGCCATTTTTTAATGTCATGATCATAACTCCAATAAGTCGTATCATGTACATTAGAATTAGATCTATACATCGGCAGATGGGGGGGGGGGGGAGTGGCATTTATGAATGCCATGATTCATGATGGTGAACATATTTTCACACTTAAAATATTATTTTAAAATGTTAAATAACTTAAATAACATATAAAAATCACAGGAATATTAATTTTAATGTATCTTAAAGGGAAACTCTCATAGTTTTTCAAATTTGAGTTATTGATATATTTAAATTCTGCGTAAAAAGTTGTAATAGTAAACATTTTACCATTTTTTATTTAAATGCTTAGAAACATTTATATTTAATAAATTAGACAGTAAATTCTTGACATCTCCTAAAAAACGGGGTTCTTTGAGATTCTGTTTTTATCTCAGGCATACATCACTCCCCCCAACAATACTGAAAGAGAAACTAGATTTAACCAATCGTATCGCTTCTTTCTTACAGTAGTTGTCAGGCTCTTAGGCATAGTCCAGAGATATTCTATAGTTTTTTATATATATATAGAGAGAGATGCAAAAGCATTAGGATAACCAACTCGAGAAAACAAATAACATTTTCATCTAAGCCTCTCCCTATCCCTAGAAGTAAATATATTGTGTGTCTGACTGATTCGAACAAACTGGTCAGTGTAAGGCTAGTCTAGACTACGATGTAGTCTTTAGTGTTTGTTGTGTGTTGAGTGGTCAGAAAATATACACTGCCATGGTTATTCAAGCATGTAAATCTACTTTCAACACGCATTTTTTTCTTTGCTTACAATATTTAGATCTAACTGCATAGACGAAGATATATTTCTTTTACGAGAATGTATACTTTACTATTATGTTTTCCGTTATTCAGCAGGTACTAGGAGTAGTATAGGATTTGTGTATCAGTTCGTGACGTCATATAGAAATTACGTGAAAATCTGACTGTTTTGGATGCGCAGAAAAATTATGTCAGAAAAACACCAATTACTAAGTTATTCTTGCAAATTAAAAAAAAAGAATAATATATTCATTATCTGTAAATCAAAACACATATTATATCAAAAATTGTCAAAACCATGGGAGTTTCCCTTTAAAATGTTGATATTTATTTAAAAGCTAAATAATATTTAGAAATGTTAAAAAAAAAATTCAAAGTGACAATGTAAGACAAGACAACCCAAAGTCAAAGTGCCAAAGTGGGACAAAAAAACTAGTAAAATACAAAGGTTTAGAAGGGGTCAAAATAATTAACTAAAAAATTTATAACTTTTGAACTAGATATCCGATCTTCAAAATTCTTTTTGTAGCATTTATATCACAAAATTATCTATCTACTAGCTATGCCTATAGTAACTTATAGTGGCTATACTGCCGCTATAGTAGCCTATTATCCTATAGTATAGACACTAAGACAGTGGTTTGATTGCATATATTTATAAGCTAATAAATATTTTCTCACTGAATCCCCTACCTAGTACTGTAGTGGTAGTAGTTATACTGACAATTACGTCAAATTTAAAATTAAATTTTTATATATACAAATATACAAATTTAAAATTGAAGTTCGTGTTGCAATGGTTGCATCATTGATCATATTCATAATCATGATAATGATTCCAATGATCAACATTTATTTAAGTCAAAAGTCCATATGTTTAGTCCAGAAACAAATTACATAGCTTACATCACCAAGAGACTGTAAGCTTTTAATTGCTCCTACGACCGTTTGATGATTAACAGCTAAAAGACGAGCTAATTCAAGAGAATCGGCTTCATTAAGTCTTTCTATTTCAACTAGAATTTTGTCTGCGAGTTCGGCCATGATTGAAAGTGCTATTATAAATTCACACGGGTTAATTGACGGAACAAATGAATACAAATTTATATGAACAAAATTTTAAATAGTAATGAGCACACTTTTAGACAATAAACATTTAGTGCATTTTATAAACAGTAGAATAATTTAAATCTTGATCTAAATCTAATCTACAATCTAGATGTAGATCTAGATCTCGACATATTAATAATTTTCTTACATTAAAAGTTAGGGTTAAATATTTTGTTTACGTTACTTAAATAAGTGCCAGAATGCACAAAGTCTAGAACTAAATATTTATAAATAAAGTAATACAATGTATTGATACAAAATCACCAACAAATAGATCTAACAAATAAATCTTTATAGATCTTGTTTTGTTATGTTATGTATTCAAAATTTTTAAAACAATAAAAATAATAAATTATTAATTTAAATTGTTGTAGCTTATTAGTTCTAGATCTACATCCTTTTTTGTAAATAATATTGTAATCCAAAGAATTCCATTTTATGAAGCTTTTAAAATAATATTTATCAAAGATTTTTTTAACGTAAAATTAGCAAGTATTTATCTAGTTTGATATTGTCACTATAGTGGATTCTATTGATTATTATTTTAGATTTATCCAAGGTACTGAATACATTGTCTAAAAAATCTGTCACAATATGTCACTTAGGTCAATCAACATGGCTGTATCGTTGTGGAGGACAACTACTTGCATTTTGAAACGATCAGTTTCGTTGGCTTCTGTTAGATATGGCCATGGCCCACCATCAAAACAAGTTGACATTCATAAGGGGAAAGTCTGTACGTAAATTTTATGATTATTTCTTTGTATGTCTATCATTTTACAATTTTTTTTGTTGTATTTTTGAATTGACCTTTACGTTCCCGTTCCGCTCGTTCGTTGTCTTGTCTATTTAGTATTTATTTATGAATGCTAGAGTCACGTAGGCATTTTAATTATCATTGATTTTGATTAAATCTTAAAGATCTCCAAGTCTATATAATATATAGATTTACAAAAAATTATAGACATATATTCTAAGAAAGGATCAAGATCTAATTATTCTAATTGTAAAGTAGATCTATTCTTTTTTCTAGTGTAGAATGACTAGAAGTAGAAGTAAGCCTGTAACTTACTGTAAGGCACTGTAAGTAGGTGTAACTCAGTAACTGTAAGTGTAAGGGCAAGTAAAATTAGATCTTGATCTAGATAGATAGATTCTAGATGTGGGTGGTAGTGCTGGCAGTGGGAGGCAGTGCTATAAATAATTATTGATTATAATTTATAAAATTTATTTCATAATCAATGTCGACAATGTCACTGTCAGTAGCTCCAATGCCCAAATAAAAACTCTAGATCTAGATTAGGTCATTTAGTGATAAAATATTTATTTAACTTGTAAGACTTGTATGAAAAGAAACCATTACTCATGATACTATTACAATTACATTTACATCTAAACTCTGTGTCTCTGCTAAACTTTAGGCTAAACTAAATGGATATTATTGAGTATTTTATTTGAGAAAATATGTTTATGACATTCATGACCCCCACCGCTTCCCCCACTTTCCTGACACTATCTGCTATCTAGATCTAATTGTAAGGTACAGGATCTGGTTGATAATGATAACAAAAAATAATGGCCTAAATCAAATGTATAATTAAAATGGTAATGTATCATTTGCCTCATTTGGCGGACGGGGGTCCCATATATTGAAAAAATTTATCAGTCAGTAGTTAGGTAGATCTTATCTGTAGAGGACTAAAGCTCTTCAACTTTAGATTCTACTATTAGATCTAGATTCTAAATCTATGTTAATACAAATTATAGTTCTAGTTATATTTATAGTATATTAATTTAGACTAGTGACAGTTAAACATATTTGAATTAAAGTATATACCGGTATCTATCCCCATATAAAAAAAAAGGTTTATTTTAAACTTTTTTGTTCTTTTACACCAGGACAATTAGATATACTCTAATAGTTGAAGAGCTTTAGTCCCTCTACAGATTAGATCTACCTAACTACTAGAGTTTGAATTAAATTGTATACCCATATCTATCCACATATTGAAAAAAAAAAAAGATCTAAATTAATATACTAGATCTATAACTATTGTAATGACATGACGCGTAGAAGTTTTGGGTTAATCGGGTTTTCGTAGGATGACGTGACGGAATATTTAAAAACTAGGATTAGAGGACGGAAGAGTAGAGAAAAACGGACAAGACGCCTAGAGCTTCATTTTCTATACATTTTCTAATGTACCGATATCTATAATGATTTAGTTGTAATTGTCATAGTTACTGTGAATTGTAAATTTGAGCTTCATTATTTCAAAATTATTTATTTTAAAGAATTTAATAAAAATAATTTTCTTTGATTTTATTAGTATCTGATGAAGTTGGTTTACCTGACAGTTTAGGACACTCTGTTGGTATTGAACGCTATGAACTTCTGGCAAATCAAGCTGGTGATGACGTATGTAGTATTTGCTTTATTCATTACAAGCCTGTATTCAGAATTAATTTTTTAATTACAAATTTGTTTGCTTTTGAGAAGCTTTACTTTTTTTTATTTAAATATATTTATTTCCATTTATATACAATAGACTCAATTTGATTTTAGCTTAATTACGGAAGAAAGAATTCACAACAAATTACTTTTAAATGCTTTTACATTGAGAGCATTTTTCCATTAGAAAAGTTGATTAAATGCTGGGATAGTCATTCAAAAAAAGGTTAAATAGCTGTCCGCTTTAAAATGTAATCCTGATTTGTTGTCTACCATCATTACATTTCTTTTTTTAATTAAGCTGCGAGTGTAATTGGTTAATTTATGATTAATAGTCTGTTCTGGTATGTTATTTTATTACAGCATGCGCATTTTTAGTTGTCATTTATGTTGTCTTTCAGCAAATAATAGTGACTAAATTAAATTTGAAAATGTTTAAAGACAATTTCTAGCTAATAAACCAGGATAATCGTAGGTTTGAACTATTTATATGATACCTTGATGTTCAATAAGCTAGATAAAATCCAGGAATAGAAAGTGAGAGCACATAAATCAATAATCCAAAAATAATTATTTTGGAATTTAAATTACAGTGAAGCTGTGACACCTTAATCTATATATATAAGCTGTCAAAGTGCATTTAGTTAAATTAATTATGGGAAAACTTCAATAACATAATAAACTCCTAACTTCACTGATAATAATATATATATCAGGGGTGCCACTTTTCCGGGATAACACGGAAATCCGGGTTTTGAGGGGTCAGATTTTTCCCCCCTCCGGGTTTGCCTTCTACAATTTTGTTAAAATCCGTTTTTTTTTTTTTTGGTTGATTTAAAATTTTTCGAAAGTTTTTATACCGGTATCATTTTCCCCGTTAATTTTAGTTTGCTAGTTCCGATCGCGCGAGCCGCCATTTTAAAATAAAATCGACTAGTTTCATATCTCGCGATTCGCGAGACTTTCACTTTACATGCGCGCTAAGCCGTGTCTAAGCTTCATTTACAGTATTTTCTTTTTAGAGTGTAAGCATTCAATAGACCTACGGATCGCACCTCGATTCGGTTCGATTTAGAGTCTAGATCTATTTCTATAATCAATCTAGATCTGATCTAGACTGTAAAGTCTCGTATTTAGTATAGATCTAGATCTAGTCTAGATAAAGGCAATGTCGAGATAAGTTCTACTCGCGTACCTAGATCTAGAATCTTAGATATTAGAAATAGAGAGAATATATGTATAGATTCAATGAGACATAGAGTCTAGTATATATAATAGAGAGTCTGTGTCTAGAGCTATATTGGTCTAGGGGTAGCCTAGGATTTAGATTTAGGATGTAATAATAACCGTATTCACATCGTTTTTAGATCAGAACTAGAATCAATGATTGAAGAATTAATAAAATTAACAAGTTGGGGTTCGCCTGAAGACATAGAGGCAACATCGATTGGTCAATTAATTTTAGTTCTATAGTCTATACAAATGATGTAGAAGCAGTCCAGCACATTCTAGCCATCTAGGTCTACATTTAAATATTAGTAACCAAATCTAAATGTTCATTTTGGAGTAGATCTGGACTAAATATCTAATTATATCTTATTGTTGCAATAGATTTACTGGGCTGCTTTCAAAGGAGTAATAAGGGAACAAATGTTAAGAGAGAAACATTTAAAATGACTGGGAAGGGGGGGGGATAAACATTAGTTAATATAAAATTGTACTAAATCCTCTAGCAATCCTTTAGCAATAAATACACACAAACTCTATTATAATGATAGGCTTACTAATTACATATTTAAAATATGGGGGGCATATTATGATATAGATCTAGGTAGTAATTTACTACTGTTCTTTTGTGTTTTTGTGTTTAAATTGTATATACGTCGCATTTCAGGGTTTGTAAAGTTTGGGGTTTACGATTTCAGGGTTAGTAAAATTTGGAAATTCAGGTTTCAGGGTTTACTTGCTCTCATAGGTGGCACCCCTGATATATATATATTCATAGTTTTTTAATAGAAAATGATTTTTTTAAAAAATAAATACATGCATTTGTTTTGTACAAAAGGACCCTTTTGAGATGAAAGTTGTTAAAAGAGCCAAAGGTACATTTGAAGAGCCTACTGTTATTAAATCAGTCAATAATAAAAGGATGATTGGCTGCATATGTAAGTATTGATATATAATTTTACTCACTAATGCTCTATACTGGATTTTTAAATTATATTTGTTTTTTTTTTTTTGTAGATTATTTTGTGATAGTTTCCTACTGGTTTCTTTAAAGAAAATAACTTTAAGTAATTGCATATGCTGAAAAAGACACTATTAACAACAAACTTCACTGTGGTAATATTTAAATTTAACTAAAAATTAATAGTTGTAATCTACATTTGCATTATCCAGCACTGAATTTTTTAAGTAAAGAGTTGAACGACATTTCTCCCCCTAAATTTTTCATTCACTAAAATATGTTTTGAATTAATAAATTATGGATTTTGCTGATATAATTACCATGAATTAAATATTTCCAAAACCAGTAGTGCATTATGATGTTGGAATTGAGTAAAAATTTCATGCCACTTCAAATTTTGACAAACTACAGTATTTTTAATGTTTCTCACCTGTTGAACATAAGCAATGGGTGTAAAAGAAAGTAAGTAATGGAGCAACAACACAGTCATGACAATTTCTGTTGTTGAATGTGTGAATCTTAAAGAAAATAGTATTGACATTTTTTTTAAAAATCATTTTTAGGTGAGGAGGATGCCTTGACCATAAACTGGATGTATGTACACAAAGGAGAGCCTAAACGATGTGAATGTGGCTACTGGTTTAAGTTGGAGGAGTTACATCCCAAAACTTATGAATAAGAGCCAACAGTGTTTCTTTGACTAACATTTGACATACATTAATTTTTTATTATTATTATTGGCAGTTGGTTTGTATTAGATGATGTACAAATGTTGCAGAGAGTTGTTTCCAAATAGTCTCTCTTAAGGTATAATAAAGTGATTTTATTTGATCATCCTTTTATTGCTTTATTTGATTAATGTTTTTGTGTGTGTTTGAAACTTAAAGTCTAAAGTGTTTTCTTACAAAAGAAAAGCCATAAAAACTTTGCCCATAGAAACTGGTTTACATTCTTTAGAAACATGTTGATTCTTTCTATGACCAGACTGAACAAAATAGTTCTTTCTAGTGTTAAGTTAATCACTTTTGGAAGTACTTTATCAATAAATAGTTTTCATAGAAAATTAGTGTACTGACTTAAAAATTTTTTTTATTATTATTATTATTACTTATTGAACCCAACTTTAACATTTTTTTTGTCTACAAACACCATTTCCTAAGAAATCTAAACTATGGTTGGCATTAAGGACACAAGAAATAATAGTTACTATTCTATTTACAAAATATTTTTCTTTACTAAGCTTGAGGAAACTAGTCTTTCAAATTTAATTAATTGATTAATATGTATGACATAGGATATAGTAATTTTTGTATTATACATGACAAAGTATTAAAGTGATAGTGAATGAAATATTCAACAGTTTCACCCTACTATTTCATGTTGAGTTTATATCAAAAGTTAATTGCCTATGGAACAAAAGGATTTCTTGTGTCTATTTATTTCTGATCAATGTCTCTGTGACAAAGAAATCCAGAAGTTTGTTTATATCAATACATTTACTAAAAGACATTCCAATGCAAGTTCAATAAAGTCCATTTTAAGAACAGTTTAACAAAGTAAACCTAATATGCAAGTGGCTGCTTTTGTTGAAACAATAAATGAAGGCTATTCATTGGCGCAGCTAGGGATGGGGGGTCTAAATTTTAAAATTTCACTGGATCCCCACTGAGGGGCCCCCAAATGAGTGTCTAAAATGTGTTTTCCATTAAATATTATGCCTTTATATGATGTCAGGATGTTGAAAGGGGTCAAGCCTCTTGGGCCTCCAAATCCCTAGCTACTCAATTGAGGCTATTGTACTGTTCTCTCATATTGAAAAACCATCCTTGCCTTGGCATCCTACAGACTTCTGGTTTTCACAAACATAAAATCTTACAAATGATTTTCTGCAATTTCTTTAGGTAGTTCTTCATCAGAGTTCACAAAACAATTTCAGGAAAGTAATGCAAATTTAATACTTTTTTAATTCTCTATGAGTGCTGTCAACCATGATAGAGAAAAATGTCACAGATTTGGATGTCCTTTAGGTGTTTTGCTAAAATTGTATTGCCCAAGTCTATTATCTCGTTTCGAATTTGTGGATAGGGGTAAAGGCTTCTGCTTTTGTTTTCTTAAGAATTTATGTACTGCTAAGACGTTGTTACTTGTGTCACCTAAACAATACACTTTACGATGACCACTAAATAATAATAATAATCTTTATTGTCCGTAACGTTCTTGCATTTTAAAGTTACAACTATCATTTATTATGCGATGAATTACTTTCAGAGAATTCAGTCAGTAATTGTCAACTTATTCAATGTGCTCTTTGTTTAGATCATCCACTTTTCTCAATCATACAGATTGTCTGTATGTTGGGCAAGCTTGTTTGTGTAGTTAAGAAATTAGGCCAATATACTTTTTTTTTTTTTTGACGATTCGGTTGGAAACAATGTTGGTGCTGTGTCTGGGTATAAATCCGAGACCATTCTTACGACTTTCCAGTGCACATACCAGATAACAAAGCAGCCATTCAAGTCAAAGACACTATCCCACGATAAATGTAGGCCTAATTATCGCTAGCCTATATCTTAATGTGTGATATGCCTATAAACCTCCTTCCCAATACAGTCACATTAAGTAGCTAAAAAGTAAACATCTTTAATGTTTCCCAAATTAACAAACAGAATATGATGTTTCTTTTTCTTGTTTAATACCTATTTTAAGTCTAAATCTAGAGTTCTGGTAATGGAAAAAAAAAAGATTTTCACTTAAAAAAAAAAAAATAGGTACTACTATCAACGGCGAAATTAACATAGATGGAAAAAACAAAAGGTCGAAGTATGGGACCCAAACGTCACCACCATCGCACCGTCACAACATTACAATAAACCAGATGAAAGCAGTTTGTTAAATGACTCGACTGAAAAAAAACAAACAGGTTAATGTTTTGGAGTTAATGTAAAGTTTGAGATCACGTTCACGATATTTTCAGGAATGTTTTTAATTTTTTTACAAAATTACATTGTAGGGCAGGTCACAATTTATTATTAGTCATGGGACCAGGCGATATGGAACCCCTACGCGACATGTAGTGTCGTATTTACAGTTGAAAAAGCCCTAAGCTATTTGAGATATGGGGCCCATATAATTCAAGATATTGTATGTGATTACTAAGTATTTCATAGAGACTAAGCTAGAGCTTATGTTGCATAGAAGGGCCCTAGACCCATGGCTGTTTCACCATCGGGTGTGAGCCCCTAAACGGTCCTGGGCCCGGGTTCATTGAACCCCATTCGCGTCATGGATGCTACGCCACTGGTTACGGCTACCTTGCTATGCCACTATTTATACCACGTGGATTCGTGGAAAATAAACACTAAAGTAGAGAAGACGATTGAGCCAATAGAAAAGCAAACAAGATTCCGGCTGGGAAACAAAAAAGCCCCATAACCGTTCCTCAAAGGCAGTTTTTTTTTTATGTGGACACCTTCTCGGCTGATGTGGTATTGAGAAGGTAGCTTCTCGGCTGATGTGGTATTGAGAAGGAATATCTTATATAATTCAGAAGTTACTTTTAAAAAAACAAGATTACAAAGAGAGTGTGTGTGATACACAAACTCAGAGGCGGCCCCCGTCGGAGTCGGATCCCTGTCAGATCCACCTATTCGCAAGATGTTTCGGATGTTCCTTCTAAGTCCCTGGCTCAATTCCTGTATGCTCCCATCCTTAAACTATCGCAATATTTCTGAAAGAACAGCAAAGATTAAATCATATTTTCAAAAGCCTTTAGTGTTTTTTTTCTAACCGTGACGGACAGACCAACCAACAGACAAAACGCAAAAAAATATGTTAATTTCATTTTAATGGGGGCATTATACAATTTTATTTTTAAAAATCTGATTTTTTTTTAAATTTTAGAAATAAGTTTAGAATCATGTCATTTCCGGTCTTTACGCTAGTACACGAAAGCCGCTGCTAAAAGTTCATTTTAAAAAATGTGCATGATATCTGCATGTCTAGAGCATTTCTTATAGTAACATTTCCTCCCTTACATTTACGTAATTGTTTTAGAATTGGTGTTTTGTTATTAAAAAATCGCTTGCATAATTAATTTTAAAAATTAAACGGTTTGCGTTTAGAAAACTAAAAGTAGCCATTGCATCTAAACTTTTCAAGCCGCATTCAATGGTGAAAAAATATTTTTCGTAGCTCTTCTAGTTTTGGCGCTCTGAGTCTGACAGACGGACAGACGGACAGAAATTCATTTTAAAAAATGTGCGTGATATCTACATGCCAAGAGCATTTCATATAGTAACATTTCCTCCCTTAGATTTACGTAATTGCTTCACCATTGGTGTTTTATTATTCAAAAATCGCTCGCATAATAATTTTTATAAATTAAACGGTTTACTTTTAGAAAACTAAAAGTAGCCGTTGCACCTAAACTTTTCAAGCCGCATTTAATGGTGAAAAAATATTTTTCGTATCTCTTCTAGTTTTGGCGCCCTGAGTGTGACAGACGGACAGACGGACATTTTGCACAAACCTAATAGCGGCTTTTTCCCCTTACGGAGGCCGCTAAAAAGGTGATGATTACGTCATTACGCGCCATGCATCTAGTCATGCATGTTAATTAATGGCTTAAATACTGCCAATTTAAGTCACTGGTTTTCCTGGATGGCTCTAGCAACCAATTCCATGCTATAATATTATTATTATAGCATTATGGAAGAAGCATTTGTACAAATTTGCCCTAGCATATGGAGTGAGGAATGCGCCTTTATTTTGTGTCTTTCTGAGTACGCTATTTTATTAGAATTTGTTTTGGTATTTGAAGATTATGGTTCAGTGTTTTAATTTATGTATAATTGTTACTTTATTTTTGAGTCTTCTATCCTGAATGCTTTCTAAATTTTGTGATTTTACTAAAGGTGTTAGTCTAGTCAAATGTGAATATTCGTTGGTTATGAATCTCGTCTGCTCTATTTTGTGTCTGTTCCAGTTTCTTAATGTTTTCTTGAGTTGAGGGGTCCCACACAGAGGATACATATTCTATTATTGGCCTAACAAGGATTAAATAACATTTTAGTTTTATGTTCTTTTTTTTTTTATTTATAGAAATTTCTTCTAAATGCATGACTGAATGCATGACGAGTAGGACGTAATCATCTTCTCTTTTGAAGTAGGCCTACCTGTTACCTATCCCTTAGTCTGGTGGACCGTTGAGGCACAAAGCAAGACTTGTAGACCGTCTTTCTCCATTCCTCTCTATCCTTTGCCCTGTTTAGAACTTCTTTCAATGGTAGGCCCGTCCATTCTTTTATGCTGTCTTCCCACCGCTTTCTCTGTCTGCCTCTTCTTCTTTTTCCTGGTACTGTTCCCTAGGTCTTTGCGAGCCCCGAAGATCTTGTTATATGGCATAGATTTTAAGCTTGCGTTTTTTCACAGTAGTTAGCAGGTCATCATGGGGTCCGATCGCTGCACTGCAGTAACCCTGTCTCTAATCTCTTGGTTTGTGATGCGGTCTTTAAATGTGATGCCTAGGATCCTTCTGTAGCATCTCAATTCCATTGCTAGGATCCTCCTTTCTAGCTCTGCAGTCAGCGTCCAAGACTCACAAGCATAGGCTATAGAAATGTGGCCATGACCAGGGAGCGCATCAGTCTGATTTTGGTGCCGAAGGCTAAGCCTATGTCTTTCCATATTAACTTTAGAAAGGGCTGCTGTGGACTGTGCTATTCGGACCAGTAGTTCGAGTTTTGTTCCCTCACCCGAGACAATAGCTCCGAGGTATTTGAAGCTGCTTACGCTAGTCAGCTTTTCACCTCCAATACTGATGGCCCTTGTAAAGCCCTGTTGGCTAGTGTTTTTTTTTTTCTGTATTTATTTGCATGCCATATGCTGCGTAAGTCTTGTCAATGCGCGTCACTAGGTCGGCTAGTTCGTCTTCTGTCCCTGCTAGACCATCAATGTCATCTGCGAAGCGCAAGTTTGTAAGTTTTCTTCCCCCAATGCTTACAGTACCTTCAAATCCCCCCGAGAGCATTTTCCATTATTCTTTCAAGGAAGATATTAAAGAGTGTTGGTGAAAGGAGGCAGCCTTAAACTGTCTTACTCCAACTGTGGTTTTGAACCATTCCCCAATATTGTTGTTGAAGTACACCGCACTGGTGGCATCCTTGTAGGGCCTATAGCCTAGGTTCTGGATAACTTTGGTTATGTTTGTATTAATGTTGTATTTTAAATTTCCATTGTCGTCCAGATCAGTGCCCCGTGCCATACTCGATCGAAAGCTTTCTTGAAATCAATAAAGGCATGGAAAAGATTCTCTTGGTGTTGGAGATATTTTTCACAGAGTATTCTGTGGTTTAGGATTTGCTCTGTTGTGCTGCGACCGTATCTAACTTAAGCACGTCTGTTCTTTTGATAGGATTTTGTCTGCTATCGGTTTTAGTCGATTTAATATAATTTTTAACAGCACTTTGCTGGGATGGCTTATGAGGTTGATGGTGCGATAGTTTTGACATAGTTGTAAATTGCCTTTCTTTGGAAGAGTGATGATGAGTGACTGGGTCCAGGGTTTGGGCCATTCTCTTGATTGCCAGATCTTGTTGCAAATTGAAGTAACGTCTGTATTATATAAATTATCAGATAAGATAAGTACCAGAAAAGAGTCTTGTATTGACGTCGACGTTACTTCAAAAAAAAAAAAACGAAGCAAAGGTAATAAGATCTATAAGATCTACGTTCCACGCATTGCATGTGTCAATCCAGTTTTGCATGTTAATCAATGACTCAAACTCTGCTTAGTCTGGTCTAGAATAGATTTATTTCTAGAATCTAGATTGGATCTAGTTTCGCGAAAATAGGAGTATTTCATAATAACGATAGGTTTTATCCCGGATAGTTTTGCGACTCTATTTATCTCCTACTGAAAATGAACGCACTATCAGACTATGTACAGGAACTATATCTAGATCTAGATTAGATCATATTTGTTTACATTCGACTATAAATAATCTAGATCTAGATAATCTAGATATCTAGACATCTAGTTCTATCTTATTAATTATCTATTCTAAATATAGAGTTCTATCTTATTAATCTAAAATCTAAGGCTACTCTTTTGGGGGATCTTCTTATCTATTATCTAATCATCATTTATTTTATTAGTAATATTATATTTTAGATCTATATATATATTAGATTTAATTTAATTTTTAAATTAATTTTTAATGCCTGGCCTGAGCCCTGATCATCATGTCAATCATGATCATCAGATCAGTGATAACCTGATAATTGATTAATTTAATTAATAATGGTAATCATAATCGTTCATGTTAATGGAATAATGGTAACTAACTAGATTTATAAAGTATAAACTATAAACTAGATTCTTAAACAGTAACTCAACCAACTGTGACTAACCCAACTAGATTTTTTACTAGCTCTAGTTAACTCTAGTAAGTTATAATTATAATAATATTAATGATAATGACACTTTTTTAATGATAGTATAGATCTATACGACTTCTAGATCTAGAGTATAGAGTAAGTCTAGTGAAGTCTAGTCTAGATTCTAATAAAGTCATTCTGTCATTTCCAATCCAAGTGTCAGTGGACTACACCTTTCTACAGAGTCTGAAAGCACTAAAATAAAAAAGTAGATCTAGATTTAGATTCTAGTCCTAGACTAGTATTTCTAGCAATAATTTATAAATCTGAATCAGTAAAAATGGCTTTACCCAGAAAATGCTCAATAAAATTAGCATTGTCGATTGTTGCTGATGTAGTTTGCCTTTTTATTGGTAAGTCAAAGGAAGACTTTTGTTTTCAGTTTTAAAGAATTGAAAATGATATTAAATTTTCTCACAATTTTTATTGCATTTATTTATGATGATGGTTAAAGTTAAAGCTTGATTTTCTTTTCCGAGTGAAGTTTTGTTGAAGATGGTTATTAATATTAGATCTACAATACTCAATCTTAATCATCAAAAGTTGGACATTTCTTTAGTCTTTGCAAAAGCAAAACAAACTAAACAACAAAAAAAAACATTTAAAAATCCTTTTTTTTTTTTTTAAAAAAAAAGCTTATAAATACAGGTTATAGTAGTATCAATTAAATCTTGTTTGGATCAGTCAAGTAGTTAAGCTGTAATAGTTTTATATATATAGATCTAGACCAACAATAATAAATCTATGCGATTAGAAATATTTTTACCAATTGTTTTTGTTTAGCATTGTTTCATGCTTTTAGCTTTCTCAATACACTATGATTCTATCACTGATCTGGACCAGAGCGGTGGATCCGGGGAAATCATTTTTTTAAAGAATAATTTTACAAAAAAAATAAAATAAAAAGGGGAACAACGAGAATGTGAACTCACGATTCAAGCCTCCTCACTCTAATCACTCTGCTTGGTTTGTATAACAATAGAAGATTGTATTATAGTTATGTATTGTTTGTTTCAAATTTAAAGCAGCTGCCTCTACAGCAATAAAAGGGACTAATTCAGCCTATACCACCACCTCAGTCAAGCACAATTTCTTTCCCTTATTCAAGATACCAAAACAAAATAATTAATTACCAATAGTTAATTAACTAATATTAACAATTAATTGATTTTTTTTTTTATATTGATTCTTGTGTTGTCAGGTAAAATAAATAGTTGTGGGAATTTCAGCTTGATCTGAGAAAAATAATAAATAGATCTAGTTGTGCGAATTTCAGCTTGATCCGAGAAAAACAACATATAAACTTTTTAATAGACAGACAGAGTGAGTTGATAAGCAAGCTTTGTAAAATTGACAGATTAACTTTAAGTAGTATCATGCATTTTATCTCATTCTGAGCTGGAAAGTTAAGAAATGGTAGATCAAGAATATACAAGAATGACCTTGGTCTACATAGGGCTCTATCTATTATATTAAAAAAGTTAATCATCATGGTTGGTTTATTAAGTACATTCAATGACATTAATTTACCTAACATAAATTTTTAAATTAAGTATTTCATTTTTTTCATTGTCTTTTTTTTTTACATTTTTGTTTCAGTATCAGCTCTTTTAGCAGTTTTTCAATTTGCAGTAGAACCTTTCCACAGAGGTTTTTTTTGTGATGATGAAAGCCTAAAGCATCCAATTAAATCAGATACCATATCTATAGCCTTGGCAGCTGGCGTTGGTTTTTCAATTCCTTTTGTTTTGGTAAACTTCACCTATTACATTTTGTTTCTTTTTTTTTTGCATTCTCTTATAATTATTTTTTGGTTAAAGAACAATATTTTGTAACGAATACTTCATATATTAAAATTAACAATGATTAAGAAAATTACTTATACTTAGTTAATATAATTTACATAATTATGCTAACTAGCATAATTTTTTTTTCCAGATAATATGCATAGAATTCTTGCTGCGTGATGGGAAGTCATTCTATATATTGTCATCACAGACGTTATATCCAAAGCAGAAATTTTTTAGTGCAGTGTACAACTCCATAGGTGTCTTTATATTTGGTAATGTGGTAAACCAGTTTTTAACAGAAATAGGTAAAAATGTTGTGGGGCGCCTAAGGCCACATTTCCTAACACTTTGTCAGCCTGACTATTCCAAATTTAACTGCAGTGATGGCTACATAACAGAAAATGTGTGCACCACTAAGGACCTTGATATGTTAAAAGAAGCCAGGTGATTTTTTGTTTTGTTTACATTTTATCTTTTTCAGTTTTCTTTATTTTTTTTTTAATTGCTAGTTACTTTTCTAAAGTATTATTAGCAATTCATCATTGACTGTGCTACTGAGACACAATTCATGCTGCTGACATAGGATGAAAAAAAGACAATTTATTTTCAAACATGAATTGATTTAAGTTTGAACTATCCTATTAGACATTTTGAATCTTGAAATCACAACACAGAAATGCATTTGAGTGCATTGTTCATTTGACTTTTATCTCTCTCTCTATCCTCTCTCTGTATGCACTTTGAATGTAAGTTACTATTTTAATTTTATCACATCTACCAAGAATGTTTCTCCATTTATTACAATGGCAATTTTGCATGTCAACTGATGATTATTAAATGTATATGTTAAAATTGATATATGTGAAAGTATAGTATGATAATATTTTCATTATGGCAATATTTATTTTTGCAGACTTTCTTTCCCATCTGGACATTCATCATTTACAGCTTTCTGCATGCTTTATATCATAGTGAGTATTTAATTTAGTTTAGTAATATAGAATACTTTAGCTGTTTCAAACACTTATTATCAGTGAATTCAAAACATTCATGTAAATATTGCTATTCAACCTTTGTTAACTTTGTCAGTTTGTTTCATACCTACATAAGTAATTCATTGGTAAGGTCAAATTCAGTTGTATAGTAGATAGCACTATATGACTCATCCTAACACTTTTCAGCAAAGGAAACAAACAAGCCATCTGAAATAATAATATGCTACCTTTATTTTAAATACTGATAGTTACTAAGTTTGTCAGCCACATTTCTTAGGTCAAGCAGTAAAAAATTATTGTGTGAAAAGAGGGTTACAAAATAGTGTACTCAGTAAATTGAAGGAGTCATATGGACTATGTAGGATAATAACATGTGAATATACATCCATTTCACACATCTGATTTGGACCACTCTTTAGTATTTACTTACATCAGTGAATCTAGATACTTTCATTGTCCACATATACAAATGTTTTCAATGTCTTGATTCTAGAGACACACACATTTTTTTTTAGTTTAAATTCTATTCCCACTAATAATTTACTTTAAACTTCTGATAAAAAAATAATTAGAACTTGTTTGCCAGTAAAAAAAAAATAAATGTTCATTTAACTCTTGATATAACTAAAAGAATAGCCTAGTTATAATAAAACTTCAAGTTTACATTTATACTTAATTGACAGAAACCAGTGCTTTTTTAAATTTACATTTTGCTTAATGTGATATGTCAGCTAAATCATGAACATTTCATCTTAGAACATAAAAAGATTTCTATTAGTTTAATAACTATCCTCATTAATAACTCTGCCTGGTTATGTGGTATGTGCCCTGGAGTGCCTAGTAAATGGTCCCAAGTTCAAACCCTGCCTGCCAACATCCTCCAATAAAGGTTTGGGCTTTTATGTAATAACCTTCATTTATGAAGGAACATGAGAAACACGTAAAACAAACAAACAAAAATTCTAAAAGTCTATTAGGCATGCACTTGTGTAAAAGATTCTGTTTCTTATAAAATTACCCTGCAGCTGAGAGACAGAAGTTGAACAATTAGATGGGAACATGAAATCTTTTTTTTTACTTTGCCATCTTTCACCAAATTTCAGAGAGAACTATGAATAGACTGGTAAGAAAGACAACTAGAAATGCTCATTCACACACACACACACATGTTTATTGTTTATAAGGATTTTTTTTATCATACCAGCTCTATCTAGAGGCTAGAGTCTCTGTCAGAGATCTAGTTTTACTGAAACCTGTGGTACAACTGGCTTTGTTTTGCTTCACTTTCTACACCTGTTTGAGCCGGATCTCAGACTACAAGCATCACTGGAGTGATGTGCTTGGTGGAGCTATTTTAGGTTTTGCAGTCTGCTTGTGTGTGGTAAGAAACCTGCCAACTTATGTATCAAAAATGTAATTTTAAAACAGAATACTGGTTTTGTGCATTCCATCATTCTGCATGTTCAAAAAAAAAAAAAAAGGAAAAGAAAACCCTAAGTAGATCAATATTAAAAGCAAATTTTTACTTTGGGGCATTAAAAGAATATTGATAAAAACAATAAATACTTATTGCAAGTTTTCTTTTCTGTTTTTCCTTCTGCTTTCTATGACTATGGGTGAGTTGTAGGAGGAAGATAGAGTAGATGTTCTGGAGCTAGTGTGAGGCTGGATGAGACATTGTCTTCTCAAACGGTTGTTTTCATTCCAATTATCTACCCTTGACTGGATCTAAATTCCACAAAGTGCATTGTCAACTAATTTATTTTTCATGTACACCATGTGCACTGGACTCAATGGTCCCGGGTTCATGTCTGCTGCACTCCCCTGTCATCCTGTAGAGGTTTGGACTAGCAAGTAGATTATCTTCATCTCTGAAGGAACATCCGAAACATTTTACAACAAACATTTTTAATCTAAACAAAGCTCATCATTAACTATTTGTTTTCACTGCCTCAAAATACTTTGCTTTTAAATGAGTTCTGATGCTGACTGGTCTAAAACTTTTGATATTTTATTTCTAACAGGTCTACACATTAACAGACTTTGGAAAGTTTATGTCAAAGAGACGCATTATTTGTTTATCTAATGAGTTTGATGGTTTTAATAGTGGTCAAAGAACTGATAGTACAGCCCTTCCAGAGAGTGCCAAAGCACACACTGTTATCACACAGGAAAATGAACTACCCAGAAGTTCACATGCCATAAATTATAATTAAAAATGTCTTTTATTTAATGTTTAGTTATCTGTTTGTTAATTTTTATTGTAGCTTGTAATTATAACAATTGAAATAAAAATTTGCAAAACAGATGTAAATAATTATGAGATTGAAAATATAAAATGTCTAATTCTTGTATAATAAAGATTTTATTATTATTACTTTTTTTAAAAAATCCAGTCTGTTCTCTGTGAGTCTCTGCTATCCTATAACTAAAAATCATATTTTGCAGACAACTACAAAAAAAAAAAATCATCATCATCATCATCAAACTCCATTTGAGTGAGGGCTTGAGAGGCTTAAATCCTCTCTTGCAAAAGCCCTGGACAGAAACTCTGCTGTCTTGCGTAGTGTACAAAAAAAAAAATGCACATGTTTTTCTCAGTAGAAAAAACTTTTTTTTTACGTGCACATTTTATAAGTACATATAAGTATATTTTATAATATGTATAAAACAGTATCCTATCAAGAGTATTGTATGGTAATGTGATTAGGTTTTTTTTCATTTAGATATTTAAGTTGTGATCTGTAAAAAAACCCCACTTTTTTAAATGTAAATCTTTATATTTATAATATTTCTATCCTGTAGCAAATTATATGACAGTTGTTGTTAGACTTGTATTTGTATATGTATTAGTGTTTTGCAAACAGATGTTTTTGAAACTGTTTGTTTGATGCACCTATGTTTTATTTAAAAAATTAATTCGTTTGTGATAAAAATACATTAACAATAATCAGAATTGAATAGTTAGTAACTTTTTGTGTGTGTGTGCATATCTTTATACAAAATCACTCATTAATGTGTTTCGCAGTACAACTTTTTTATCTACGTTTCTTTTTTGGTAATTGCAATTTTCTAATTTGTATTGACATTATATTTGAAAGCTTTTCTAGTTCTCATATACTTTGGTTGTGCTGATGATTTACTAGTTATTACTGACTGGCCTGATGATAATTAATGTATTTCACGTTGGTTTAATAAAAATGTTTTTTAATGACAAGTAGCAACAATTTGCAATTTACTCAGGGCTTTGCCTTTGCTTGCATAATGAAAGCTTAGGCTAATTATATCTTAATTCTATTTGTATTTGTTGAAACCAAGAAAGATCAAATTTATCAATCTTATGGTCTTTTAGGACATGCATATTTTTAAATGTTGCAATGATAGATTAATTATGTTCCACTAAACGACAGCATACAGTGATAAAATTTCATTTGAGCCAATAAATCCTTAGTAAACTTTCATCCGTTCCTCATGTTATTGTTTGAAAAGATAAATATACTCAAAAATGTAATACACAATGATTTAGACATACTCAGGCTGTAATGCTACATTTATCATTGGCTCAAGTAGACATAGCAGAATTAACAATGTATTATATTCATTGTGAAGGTAGGCATTACAGCTATTATAAAATTTAATGTGAAACAACTACAAAAGGAAAAAAAAAATTGTTGTTGTTTTTGGGAATGTTTGTGTCTACTTAGTAGTGATTTTAAATTTGTCTTTTTATCTTTCATAAATATGAAAGATATGATATCTTTCATAAATATGAAAGATATGATTTAGGACATACAATTCTAAAATTTATATTGTACTTATTTAATTAACTCTGGAAGAATTTTACATTATACATTATGATATTGATACTTGTTGGAAAGAGCAATTGTCTTTTATTATCTTATGCAAGAGTTCTTGCCATTTTCTTTCAATTTTTCTGATGCTTGACTTCTCCTTTTTGTCTTGTTGCACCAATCTGCACTTCTCCTTTTTGTCTTGTTGCACCACTCTGCAGATGCTTATGCTCTTGCAGTAAGCTCAATATATAATTTGGTAGACAGCAGCAAAGATGATTAATTTTACAATAGTAGCCATTTTTATTGCATGGCTCTGAGGATTTTAACTTTAGTGCTTTTTCTTTTTCTGTGCAATTTGAAGTCTGCATCTAACACCATATTATCATAAACATTTACGATCACAACATGAGTCCTTGATGTTTTTTGCACATAAAAGCATACAATAAACTTATAAATTAGGCTATACATCTAAACTATTTACAATGTAAATGTTAAAAAATTTGGTGTACATTTTATAATTGTATTTGAATACATTGTTATGGCCACAGGCATTATGGCATTCATCTTATTTCTATGAGATGATCTATGGTCGCTTTCTAACTGAAGGAGGCCATACTTATTTGAATATAGCAAAATTCATCTTTAAAGAAAATGCTAACAATTTTTGTTGCTTAAAAAAATCAAAACTAGAATTTAGAAAATGCAAATATTTTGTTCTCCGTTTGTGGATGTTCTACTTTTGTAAGTAAATCAGCTGTGATGACAATTATCTGTTATATTTACCCTAATATAAAATGCATTAAACAATATACTTTTTTCTTGTAAATTAAGAAAAAAAATGTTTTTAAAATATCATTTATTTACATTCCAATCTATAAGGAAATTTTTTTTTTTTTTAAATTTTAAATTGTTCAGCCAATGTCAATAAAATATGTCAGACTTGGTCGAGTAGACTTAAAATAAAAATTTTGAAAATTGCTCAGTTTAAAAAATTCAATAGTCATGACTATTAAAACATTTTTGTGTGTTTTTTAAAATTCAACATTATGTAGTAGGCTGAATATATCTATACAACACACCTATAGCTTAGGGTCCACAAGAAATATTTAGCACTGACCTATAATATCTGGTCTTGTAGGGGGCCCCACATCTAAAATACCTTAAAGGGCCTTTTCAAGTCTACATATGGCACTGCTCATATGCTACTCTAAAGCACTGACATCTATGTTATGACAAAATTTCTATGAACCAAATCTATCTGCCTAAAGCAATACTTTGAGGTTAGCCATTTGCTAACATGAAATCTTATCTGTCACTAAGTACCTTGTCTGATCACAATAGTAATAATTTACTTATATGCTATAAATATGTTTTATGTAGTAAAAGATGTTTATGTAAGACATGTTGTTTTGTTTTTACACTAATATTTGTATACTACTTATTTACATCAAAGTGGAAAGTTTTTTGATCTTTTAAAGATATACTCATGAATTGTTTAATTGAATTTGAAAACCATCACTTTTCTAATATCACCATATCAATGAATAGTTTTTCATTATTATTTTGGACAGTTAGATTCAACTGAGAGATCTCACCCTATTAATTCATCAAACTCTTAACAGTGCATCACATCACACTGAGAAAAAAAATAGAGCTGGTTGCTATACTGACTACCTTGGTTCATGACCACAAAACTTACATTGACTGATCATTGAGTTGATCACACCCTAAGGTTGGCAAATCTAAAACAGATTTTTTTTGTTTTTAATTAAATGACTGAATTATAAACCATGAAGTAAATTGTACAAATATCAATTATTATTTCTGGTGTATAAACTTGAAGTATTGTAGTCATACTAGTGCCATAGACAGTTGATTGTATTTATCATTCTTTGCTCATGAAGTTTTTCAATCCAAGACAGCATGAGCTACTCTAGTAAACTAGTAAATAAGCTTTATCATGGTATTTTTTTCTTGCACATTTTCTCTTTTTTATTTAACTATGCACATACATTACTAGCAAACCTTTGCTATATTTATTTTGTAACTTATATGCAATGTATAGTGAGTTTAAGTGACTATTGGATCCAGAGTTGGCAAGGGCCATCATCCCCTCTCCCGTTCTATATTTATCTCCCCATCCCTTCTTTTCAGTTGGGTAGAGGGACTCGCAGGACAATGAAAGGTAAATGAAGTGGTTTGCAATACAAATAGAAAGTAAAGCTAATAAAACAAAATGGGATACTTTATATAATTAATCAAAAGTTTCGGGAGAAAGCCATTATCAAGGTCTGGAGTTATGATCATTTGGAAGTTGGCCGAGTTGTTGGAAATTTGGCTAAGAAATTTGTTCAGCTCTTTACTTATAATTTTTTTATATATATCTAACATTATCTATATATATTTGGTGTTATTTATTATTAAAGAACATAGGATATTTAGTTTTTCTTGTGTAAAGAGATTTTCCTGCTCTAAATATTTTTTTTTTAATTTCCCATGGACTCTGGGAAAAACTATTGCATGAAACAAACAATATTAAATGTTAGAAATATAGTGATAATGAGTCATACTATGCAAAATAACATGAATTGAGTATACAACTAGCAATAATTTGTACCATTGTTAGTACTGGAATAATGCCTCAACTAAACAAACAAAAGATATGGATGTGCCTTTAGTAGGATATTTGCATTTAAAATTTTTGTGGTCAAAAGTAATCAAGAGTTGTCAATTAAATTGACAAATAAACGGATCTTCATGAAAAAAGCATATTTTGTTTCATGTTGCCATTGTATGTCTCCTGTCAATTTTAAATATTTACTGTTTACTATGCTTGATACACACACCAAGTTAAATTTCTCAATAAATAAGATAAAGGCAAAGCAATTAGGGCATACATCTTGATGTATCTACATTATTTCAACTTTTTTTTTTTAAAACACAATGTTCTGTTACGATCTTGTGGAAGGAACGAGACAATAATATTAATAATGTCAACATAGGTTTCTATAACTCTTGCATTTAAAATGTGACAAAAATATTTTCAAGCAATTTTGACTTTCTTTTTATTAATGCATTTTTTTTTGTATTAACAGTTTATTTCCAATGCTTGTTTAAATGAACAATCATCATCTGTATAGCAAAATAATTTTATTTTGAAACAAATAAATAGAATTGCAATGTTTTCTGGTGGAAATTGTTCAATTCTTTGTTCAAATCTTTGTATAAATATAAATACCGGTAAGTATAAATTTGAAAAAAAAAAGTTTAAATACTGTCGGTAAGTATTAGATTTTAGAAGCTTTAATTACTAAGATATAAAGATATATCTATATAAGTGGCGTTCCGAAAACTGCTATGGGAACTTGTGTACACTATTTTTATGATAATTACGTGAATGTTGTTGAAAGGACACCCTCGTTAATCCCTCGTCTGCAGAAACAGATGACCTTTACATCCTCTAG
>JADKLZ010062493.1:0-47916 GCA_021533235.1 Biomphalaria straminea | reverse complement strand
ATGTTTTCATCTTCTAAATGTAGTGGTCCAGTTTGTTTATAGAGTTATACTAAAACGAGGATACACAGTTATTAGTAACAGTTTGTCCAAGTCAATTTTGCAACATTCTTTTCAATTAGTTTATATCTAGCTTAAAGTTTCTAATGAGTGGAACAAAAACCAAACAATAACAAAGTTAATCTAACTGAACATGATGAAATTGATTGCAAAGGAAGACAGTATATTGTAGCCTTTCTTAAAGATAACTTTCTGCTTGCTCCTAATCATTGACCCATAGGCATAAGAGATAAGATACTCGGGCAAGTCTTTCAATACTTCTATTATGCCAGGACCGTGCAGTCAATCACGTGATCGTGTAATCTATTTTTATCTTTACACGGGATCCTATAAAACTGTTTGTTTGTTGTTGTATTTAACCTCTTTGTTTTAAGCAATTCAAATCTTTGTTCTATAAAGTCTTATAAGAGATCAATCTGTTAAATCAGTAGTTCTCAAACTGTGGTGCGCGGACCCTTTGGTTTCCGCGAGACGACCGAAAGGGGTCCACAGAAAGATGACAATCTTATACAATTAAAATAACGTCTTCTCTAAAAGCCAATTTATCCGATCGGATAATTTTTATAATGAACAACCTTCACTACTTTTATAATATGTGTATATAACGTCCTAGTTGATGACGACCTAAAAAGCGATTTGAAGACATTTTTCACTTAGATATTCCCGGCTGGGTATCGAACCTTTTTGGAAGAGGAAAAGCTCAGATCCCAATCACAGCTGAATCCATGTCATTTTATCACTATAATTTGAAAATATCCGTCGAGCTTGTTTGAACCTTTCACTGGGCTGGAGTTGGTCCCCATTACCGGTCTAAATGGTACTTTAAAAAAAAAAACATTTAAAAGCAACACTGTTGACTTACTTATTTTTCTTTCAATTTATCATATGAATAATGTTTTAATTAAATTAGCTAATGATCGAAAGCTAATTCGCTACACTAATTGACATTGCGTTTGAATCACTACAACTGAAACAATATTAAACAAACTTTAAGTATTGTTCTACAATGTACTATAACTCGTATACAATTATGAAAAAAAAAAGTTAGGCTTACTAAGGGATATAAACTCTACTTCATATTTTACTAAAGTGTCTTTGAATTTTTGTTGAGTAATTCATATTTTTAAATATAGAACTATGAATAATATGCTATTAAGACAGTGTCATGTAGCTATTGTATGACTCGGTGGCTTAGTCTACCTGAATAAACTGTTTGTTTGTTTTTTTCTCAATCCACAGATTTAAAGAAATCAACGTCTCAAATGTTGTAAAAACTAATGCACATGTCATTGAGCAACCATAGCAGACGACTGCCTGTCACCTGTGCACGTGCGCTATAAAACAACTTAGACTATTGCCAGTGCCTGTTAACTGGAACAGTCATTAGACTTTACAAACCAACCTGAAACCAGTTCATTTAGCATAAATACTAGAACATTCAGAGTAATAATATTTAATTTCCTTTATGTCATTAATTCAGTAATGAAGTAATCCGTATTTGACCAGTGTGTATGTTAAAACAATAAAAAAGAAATTTTAAACACATTGATGTTTCCTTTGTGAGACGTGCAGATAAAGTATCGTCGTTTAATTAATAATAAAACATTATTATGACATTTGACAGCAGTGCTCTCGTTTTCAATAAAGAATTATAGAAAGTATAAAAATAATATGTTTTCTAATATTTAATAATTATTTGAATAAGTAAGCACATTACCAGTTAGCTATTGTTAAATTTAAAAAAAAATGATTTAGTTCTAAGTAGTGTGATCATTGTATCAATCTCGGCGAGCCACACGAAAACTTTTGATGTGTCACATGTTGCCGACCCCTTATTAATATAGGCCTAATAAAAACAAAAAGAAGTTCAAAGTATAAACCAAAACATAAATTTAAAAAAAAAGACATCTCCTCTTGTTAACTGTTGTTGACTTGCAACTCCAAACTGCTGGTAGACAACTAAAGCGCTGTGGGCTTATTTTATTTGAACTTATAAAACTTGCTATAATTTGATGAACTTCTATGTGAACAAAACGAAATGTAACTGTTATTACAATATAAACAAATTCAGCATGGGGTGATATGAAATAAATGTAGTAGACTTAAGTGATAACATAAAATCTAACTCACAATAAAAACATTTATTTTCACTATGACATTCTAGAGTCTTCTGGCGAACCCAATACCGATTACGGCAGTAGGCCTACTGCTTTTTTTTTTTTTTTTTTTTGCATCACTCACAATGCATACACCCCCAACCAATCGCTGACTTCTTCTCACCGTCACCATAGAAACACACACACACACACACACACACTCACCATGACAACCCTGATCACCTCCTACAGGCCAATACTAGCGAGACACAGTCGAGGTACATATGGCGCACCTATATCGTAAGATCATATTCATGTTTAGTAAGGCTGACCTTTTTATGCAACAAACAGGTCGTGACCAAAACAAGGTACAACTGTCGAATGGTCTAAGAAGTTGGGAAGAATCAAAGTGACAGTGACTATTTGAAATGTATTTTGAAATGATAAAGTAGTACTCATTTTACAATGTCCTTATTGGCACATGATGCCTCTTGTAATAATTTCTTTTAATGTGGATTGAAAATGAAAAATGTAAATATTTTTCCTTCCGCTTCCACCAACCCCTTTTAGTCAGCACGTCGCGTCCGCCTTTGGAAGACATTGCACCCCAGAGTTTGAGAAACGCTGTCCCAAATCGACCTCCTACACCGATTATTCCAGCTTTTCCTTCAGCAGTTGAATTTCTCTATGTCAGGGGTTCTCAGCATGTGAATAGCGACCCCTTGGGGTCGATTGACAATTAGACAATTTGAAAATAAGGATTTTTTATTATTATTATATTTATGTTGGCTACTCTAACATGTAAAACTTGACACATAGGCTACTAAGTTGTTGTTTTTTTTTTAATGGAATTTACTTTTTTTGTTTTTTTTGTTTTTCGAAGATAGATGTTGCAGACAGCTGATTCAGAATTGATTTCAAACATTTTAATTGTTGCAAAAGAAATATTTTTTACTGTTGAAGTTAATGCGCTTAATGCATAACGTATGATTATGCCTGATTGTGTAGTAAAGCTCTGGACTGTCGTATGTAAGGCCAAGAGTTGGTATTAATCGTCATTAATTAATAAGTTGTGAGTGACGTTCAATGTTTGTCGTTTGCTTTTTGTGTATTATTGTAATTTGTAACGTGTGGAATCTGTAATATGTGAACCGAAATGTGTACCTTTTGAAAAAGGTTAAACAGCACATCCATAAATTTGAATTTTAATACGTAAACTTGGAATAGAAATGCATAACGTATTGGACATTGAACCTTGGATGAACTTCTAATGCTAGCAGAGAAAGAAGGCATGAGCCTCCCGTAATTCCCTGGTAAAAAAAAATTGCCTCATAGTTTCCTTTCAGTTCGTGACCCTTCAGTTGTCTCCCCGCAAGAGGTGCGTTTCTCTTTCTTCTGCCTGCCCTATTAGTTTAAGCAGGAATTGAAAAATCTACTTAAAAAGAAAAAAAAAGAGATTTTACAAGCTAGCTGAAAAATTTAAACGGGCCTTCACTTTACTATAGGTAACATTCTTACTTTCACCTTTAATATACCTTTACACCCAGCTCTTTTTTTTTTTCATCTACCGGGAATCTACCCATTCAACTAGATACGCTAGTTAACACCTAGTTGAGTGCTAGACAGAGTGGCACATCTGGAAGTAATAAAACTTTATTGGACATTGCCTATACACATTTTCAATCTGTTAACATTGACAATATCTACTAGACACTAGTATAGTACTTTCCATCAAGTTTAAAAAGAGTTCTATTTTATTTTTATTTTAGTTAGGCCTAACTTGTTTCTATATGTGACTACCCATTAGCAGAATAATTTGATTGCTTGGACTTCAATAACAAATGTATTGAAACAATTTAGTTTTGTTGTATTGAGATAAATTTATATTTGTTTGATAGGGAACCAAAATATTTGCTAGTGTTGTATATGTAATTTATTTTTTTTTTCTTAGATGCCTTAATTAATAAGTATCAACCTTAGATCTGTATCTATTATGTGACGTTCAGAGTTGAACAGTGAAACCATATATTGTACCAAATCTAGTACCACTGTTAAAAATCTAAATTATTTCTCGAAATTATGAATACTAGTTGACCGGCGGCATAGCATACGCCGCTATTTACAAGGGCCGGCGACCGCAGTGGGGCCCGCATTTCATAGGACCCGCAATTTTATAGGACCCGCTCTAATTTAAAGTGTAAAAATTATTAAATTAAGCCATTTTATCACTTACAACAGATTCCCTGCGCCATCCTGTCGATTTAACATCCCTATAATTATTTGTCTGTTAAGCTATTGCTTTAAAAGAAATCAAACACATTTTTAACATTTTAAAATATAGTCATTTATAATCTCTAACCTTGCTAATGCTTTTTTTTCCCACCACAATTGTTCACAAATACTCGTATTAAAGGTCTTTTGCAAGTCAATGGATTTTTTTCTAAAGAATTATAGAGCATTTGCACTCCAGAAAACTTTTCTCTTTGACTATTAAATACATAAATAATTCGAGTTTTAAATATGGTTCTAATTTTTCGCATTATAAAATAAGTAAAGCCAATGCGTTAAAAAAATGATTAATGGAGCTAAAAATAGATTACTTGTTGCATTGTGTTGCCGGTCTGACCTAATTCTTTTGAGAAATATAATATAGATTTCATTGTGGTAATAATACAAACATTCCTATTCATATATTTGTTTTTGTTAATACAATGGTGTGGTGTAATTTATTTTTTACTCTTCGAGCAATTTTGAATTATTTTAAATGTTTTTTTTTTAAATTTATTCATTCTGTCTAGCACTCAACTAGGTGTTAACTAGAGTATCCAGCTGAATGGGTAGACAAAAAAAAAAACGGGGGGGGGGGTATAGGTAGAGGATTAACAAAAGCGGCATGATGATATGGGTATGTTAATTAAACATCTGGACCGCTATTAAGAAGAAAAGCAAAAATGGGTAGGGCGAACAAGACTACATGACGGACATGAGTGTAAAGGAAGGCCTACATGTTGAAAAATTTTACCTATAGTAAAGTGAGGGCCCATTTAAATGTTTCAGCTTGCTTGTAAGATCTCTTTTTTTTTATTTAAGTATAATTTTTATCACATACTGTCCTCATTAACAAAATATTAACAACGAAAAAAAAAATATTTTGTTTTTGGAAATATCCAGTGAACGATTAGTCTGTGAACAATTTGTCTGTGAACGAAATGTTAGTGAACGATTTGTCGCGTGAACGATTTGTCGTGAATCAACTGTCGGTGAACAAGTTGTCGGTGTACAAGTTGTCTGTGAGCGAATAGTCCGTGAGCGATATGTCGCGTGAACGAAAAATCGCGAGAACGAAATGTCTGGTGAACGAATAGTTGCGTGAACGAAAAGTCGTGAACGATTTGTCGGTGAACGAAATGTCAGTGAACGAATTGTCGTGTCCCCCTCCCGTAGGACGGGATGGGAGCGGGCAGGGTTTGAACCCTGGACCATCGATAAATTCAAACGACAGTGCAGCGCACAAAACACACGACCAGGCAGTCTTGTAATTAAATGTGTAATAGATCTAGAGTATTCTAGACCAACAATACTAAGACTATGTGATTACAAATATTTTTAGTAATTTTTTTTTTTTTGTTTAGTGAAATATCACGCTTTTAGCTTTCTTAATGTGTTATGATCTCATCACTGTCTAGACATTGGGGGGGGGGGGGGGGGGGTAGGTCTTGAATGTTATTGTGACAGCTTTTAAATGCATTGAAAAAAAAAACTTCTTCCCTCTGGGTTCAAGCCTCCCCAAGGCGTCTAATTTACTAATACCACCACATCTGAGAAGTACGATCTCTTCCCTTGTTCAATGCCAAACAAAATAATTAACTAACAATAGTGTATTAACTAATTTCTTATTTTTAATTGATTCTTGTTTGTTTTGTCAGGTACCGTACCAGAAATAATTGTGCAAAATTTTAATTGTTCCTAGCTCGGATGTGGGAGAAATAACGTGTACCAGACAGATAGATAAGCACGAAGAAAAAAATAATAATCACAACGATAAAACCGACACACGCTTAAAAGACTGCAAGAAAATGAAGCAAGCCAAAACTCTAGTTATTGAAAAATTACAAAGTAAAAAATATTTTAGTGTTTCATTTCATATAGAATTTTTAGGCCCCTATATATATTTTAGGACCTCGGTCATATACTAGATCATTAAATCTAGTAGTGCTTTTCAAAGTCAATTTGCTTTATGTGTCCTATAGTTAAAGACACAGTACTTTAATGAACTCCCGACCCTTTCATTCCGTTCTGTTGCAATGATTAGGCTTATCTCGACTGTTATGTAAATAATGAGGTCAGTTGACCAAATTCATTAAAATCTTGTTCAAGTGACTTAGATCAAATTCTAGATCTTAGATCTTGATATTAGTTTACGACTAGAGATTTTATTTTATGATTTGGTAGTATCAGAGATGACATTTTCAACAGAGCTAATTGACCTGCTATTTCCATATTTTATCAAGAAAATATTTAAATTACAGTCCAGCAAGTTAAATAACCTAGATTTTGTTATACACAACAATTTAGAAGTAGAGCTCTGGAAGATCTGCACAGACAGGAACATTTGCATTATTTGTAGAAAAAGACCCAATAAAAATGAAATATTTAACAAAAACAATTTAACTGTGTGTCGCACTATGGATATTGGGGCTGTCGTTCAACGTGCATTCTTACAATTAAAGCAGGCAGACATATCAAGGAGATGATGGTGGCGTAATAGCACACCCATTTGAAGAACTTCTGGAAGACCATCAGAGCCAGACGATTTCTCTTTTTTTTTTTAACTGTTTCAAGAAACCGAAAAGATTAACAATGTTGTAAGAAAGACTAAGTGCACACATAAGTCAAGGAAAAAAAAGAGTTTTAAATTCGTTCTACTTTAAAGTATGCAATAGTTTTTAAAGCACTTATAATAGTGAAAAGGAGGCTTACTTTGAAAGCTTATATTTCAACTAATGAAATGATTAGCAGTATGTGTTCAACTACAGTGTGGGGATACATCCAGCCTTACTACTATGGAATTATTTGACCAGCTTCCTTTCACCTTTTCACTAGGAAGAAAGTCTGAGCTAAGAGTTGAAGGAAAATTTTAAAAAAAGATAGATTAATAGCTAATTGAATGACATTTTTTAAAACATTTTTTTCCGCGCCCATCCCCCCCCCCAAAAAATATTTTTAGCTACGAGCATGTTTAAATCTAAAAGAGTTTATTAAATTGTAGTTTGATAATACAGGTCCAGTCATTGTAACATTAAAAGAAAGACTACTGATAGCACGTAACCCACCTACCCAACTCATTGAAGTTGAAATAGACCCGTCCATGATCTCTCAGATTTAGACGAATCGATTCTTTCGTAGTTCAACACCAGCCGTTAACTTATTTTAATCCACATCAGATCTAGTCTAGCATTTTACATGTATACATATTTTAAAAAAAACTTTTTGAAGTAAAAAATGAAACGTGAAGAACACGAGTGTTGTTATAGAAGCAAGTGCTTAACATTTACTGGTCTAATAGCAGTCTAATGTTTGGAAAATGGTTTACAAGTTTCGTATGTTCTTTCAGGGTTGAAGATACTTTAACTTCTAGTCCAAAACTCCAGCAGCGAATGGCAGCAGACAAGGTATGAACTCGGGACAATGCGCATTTCGCACTACCAGGCAGCCATCCTGAACACTGATGGTGAGCAAAACGGTCCTGGCCGTCTATTTAACTCTTTAATGAATACAAGTGGAATATCCGCTGACGGATTGTGTTCAAACAAACATAAGCATGAACTGTCCAATTTCTAAAGTTTTTTTTTTAGATCTGTGTGCAAATTTGTATTTAAACCAATGAAGAATTTTCAAGCTGATAATAGCAAATTGTAAAAAGCATCCACACAAGTCTAAGAGGCTTCTGGTGTGAAGCAATTTATACCCAGGGATCTTCAGTTGGAAACCTAGTAAATTCACTATTCTAATAAAAAAAATAATTGTGCTGGCCACATGACAACTTGTAGAATTCTGGCCACAGAATGTAATACCCTCATCTATTGCTAAGTTCATTTCTTTAAGGAGCTTTTAGATTGACATAGACTGAGCCTTGCTGTTAGTTGAAGTTACAATATATCAGTGATTGTTGGGGAAATATTCAGACTTTGATTAGCAGGTGTACAATTTGACAAAGTAATCTTGAAAGTACAAAGTGCAGCAAATAAGGAAGAAATACTCATTAAAAGATCGGTTTAAAACAAAGAAACAAAACATTCATTTATTAAAGCAAAAACAATTTTAAACAGTTTCTTTAATGTTGAATATTTTGTTACAAAAAAAAAGTTCATTTTAATAACAAACAACTCTTTTTAGAAAATAAGATTAAAACTAGCATCAAAAGTTAAGTTTATACAAGATAAGAAATTGTGATTATTCATTGGAACATACATAAAAAAAAAATAATGTAAGTTAAAGTAGTAAAAAAAAAAAAAAAAAACAACTAATAATTAAACTGAACTTTATCTCAAATTAATTTGTATGAATTAGGTTTTAATTGCAACAATTGTTCTAGTGGACATTTAAAAATGGTATCTGAAAATTAACAATGGACTACTTGGTGTGTTGAAAATGATATTTTTAAAAAGGACAACAGCAACAAAAAACTTGATGTGCTGGCCAGCACTATTAAACACTTGGTCAACACATTAGTCACTCATATCCATGTCTACTGTCTGATGGTCAGAATCTTTGTCGCCAGCCTCCAGTGTTGGAGGTGAAGGGGAGCGCTCTTCACTGATCTCTCTGTCCTTCTCACTGCCACTAGCAAAACCTTTTTCTTCCTCATCATAGTCCCTCTTCACCTAGTTAAACACATATAGAGAAATCAATGAGATACACTCAGGAGGAAATAACTTGGCTAACTACAGAGCCTATGTACCCTTTAAAGAACTTGCGATCTATTGAGGAAAGATATGTAACGCTTATGTTTCTACGGTTGAAATTTAATGAAGATGTCCTGTGGCCAATATAATGACCAACCGCCTTTTACTTCCTCAAAATGTGTCAGGTACCCATTAAAGTTGGGTGGACCCAGGGATGCCCTAAAAATTCTTAAGTTCAAAATCACTGTCCAACCAGGATTTGAACTTGAGACCAGAAGCCTAGCACTTTACCACTCTGCCACAATGCCCCATTACAGTCTAGAGTTTTGGTTTAGAGCAAAATTTTATAAACTTTCAAGGGTTCAAGAGAAAGAGCTGAAAAAAGTTTGTTGTTTTTTTTTTAGATTTTCATCACCAAAGAGATATTAAGTCCATTATTTATAGCAATAAAGAGAACGTTTTTTTTTAAAAAAAAAAGCTCAAAGAAAATATAAATGTCAATTACATGACAGCTAACAAAGACATCAATAAACTAATTTAAGAATAGGAAAGAAAAACATTATCCTTAACTCTGCTGCCACCCATGACCACACATTAAAATAGTGTAAAAATGGCCATCCTATCTATTTTGTAAATTCTTCTTCATTTTAATTAAAGTAATACAGTTGTTTTCTTTTACACCTCGCAGCTATGTAATGCCAGGAAAGAAAACTCTTCAAAATGCTTCCAACAGAGCATTTATTGATAAACAACCTAACTCTTCCAAACAACCTTACCCCTCACCTCTTGTTGCCCGAGACATTCACTACACACCCTTATTAAATAATAAAAAAAAAACTGCATCTAAACAGAATGTATGATACCAGTCAATGTATTTCCACATTGGGCATGTGAGAAAATAGTTTTATAGAAATGAATTACACAAAGATAGTGGCATAGAGAATGGCTCAAAAGTTAAAAACCTTTGTTGAGCTTGAGTCTTTCTTTTTCTCCTCCTTGTCTCTGCTGCTCTTCTTTTTTATTTCATGTCTGCGTTCCCTACTGCGGCTTCTTTTGCTACGATCTCTTTTAGATCTGTCAAATAGTTGTGTGAAGAGGTCAATCATTTTGGATAAGGATCAAATACTTCAGAGAGATAATGGATTACACTAGACATAGAAATATAGATTTAAAAGTAGCAGTACAGCTAAAAAACAATGTTAGTTTAAGTAGACTGACCTGCTTCTAGACCCACTTCGAGATCGAGATCGTTTCCTTGGAGATGGTGACCTAGTTCTCCTCCTTCTCTTACGTCGGCTATAACAACAGCAAAAAAACATCATGAAAATGATCAAAATGAAGCAGCAGGTAATGGCAAAAGCATTATGATAAAAACTAATACATATAAAATTTAAAAAATGTTCACCTGGGTGAACGTGATCGACTTCTTTTTTTGGGTGATTTTCTAGGTGATGGACTAATACGTCTGGACTTTAGAGGTGTTGGAGACCTAGGACACAACAAATTGAACTTGGCATTAGAAGGATGAAGGAAAATGTTACATTTGCAATACTTGAACCAGAAACAAACTAGATTCTATTAAACATAATGGCATTACAGTTTAAATGGTTATTAGATATCTAAACTAATTATAGATTTTTTTTAAAAATTACCCTTGATAAAACAAATAAACAAATGTATGCCATTTACAGGAACAAAAGTTTTATTGTAGCTCTAAGTGCCACTGCTAAATAGAAACAAAGCAATTTGTCCTGTATTTAAAAGTTAAAACTAATTGACAAGCCAGTGATTAGTATGTCATAAAAATAAAGAAATACATATACATAGTGATTTGACAGAACAAAGTAACTGGTGCTTAAATGAATGCAATTGTCTGTTCTGTACTAACCATAAATGTAATATAACCAGAACAAATAGAAAAACTAGCTGTTGTAAAAACATATATAAAAATATTTACTTTATTAAAATAACAAGCTCATAAAGGTTTCTGATTTAGTCAAGAACCTTAAAATAAATCAAAATTCAATCAAAGATAACAATAGCATTTAATGTAAATCTTTCTTTTTTATTGATTAATATTAGAAGAATTTTAGGTAAAGAAAAACAAATACTGCTTAGAGAAAGAGAACTCACAAAGTAACTAAAAACAATGGTTGAAATCTTTCAGAAAGTTGTAAATGTTACCTCTTTTTTGTGCTCAATTTGGCACTATCTCCTTCAGCATTAACACTGTTTGTGAAGGAAAAATAGTTTCAGTATTCAATAGAAACACCAGACAGAACTCACAGAAATAACTCTTTTAATACTTATAGCCATTTTTTTTCCTTTTGCCTAAACTGACAGCAGATAATCAAGCTGATTTGGAGCTAGGATGCAACTATTTTTTTTAAAGAACTAATTGAGTTTATTAAATAGTGTTAACAAAAGCAGCATGTTGGGTTACTTGAAAGTGATTTGTAACCCAAATCTTTTCTTAAGCACACATTTTAAAATAAACAATTTACAAAATCATCACCAGTTTTTTTTTAATTTTATTTAAACAATCACTTATTAATGTGTTATGTGTGAAAGTTAACTTTGTATAACCTTTTAAATTTTTTTTAAAAAAATATAAACTTGTCAATGTTTTTTTAATTAAAAAAAAAAAAAAAAAAAAAAAGAAAACAAAACTTTCATAAAACAAATTAATGACCCAGATTGTTATTTAACATATTTCTTTAGAGGTTAAAGGCTATTTTGGGTGGCTGCATGGTGTTGAGAGATGCAACAGTTTAATCTACAAAGGGGCATAGCTTTGACGCCCAATTATCAACTGCAAAAAAAAAAAATAGCTATGCCCATACTGACTGAAGGACAGAAAGGACAAATTAGGAAAGAGTAATGATTACAAAGATGGATAAATATCAAGTTTAGTGAAAACAAATAAAATGTTTTCATTTTGATGGAAAACAAATATGAATTTTTCAATTTTTTTTTAGATTTAAAAAAAAATAATTTAAAAAAATATGCCTAAAAAGAGTGGAAATAACATTATCAGTACTGACAGCCCACTGAAAAAAAGAATAATAAAATTGAAAAAATTTAATACAAAAAAATACTGTGACCAGTATATCTTTCTTGTCAGCTTTATGAAAATAGCCCAAAATCAATTTCTCAATAGATTCTTTAATATTGTCATTAATCTTCTCTTAGCAAAGTTGGGCTATATTTCAAAATAAAATGTATTCTGTAACTTAGAAGCTTTGCAAGAAAAATTGGCAGAATAAATTGGCATATATGATTTGAAATGTGTGTTAGAGTTTAGTCAACAGCCTAGCATTTAAAGAATTCTCACCTGCTTTCAATTTTTACAGGAGATTTATCCTTCTCAGCATCAACATCTTTGGGTGGAAGTGAACCACTGCGCTCAAGCTGTGGAGGAGACAATGAAATGCTTTTCTTTCTTTCCTTTACTCTTTCTTTCCGATCTCTTGATCTGCTTCTTCTGCGACTAGGAGAGGGAGTCTTTCGTCTATTTCTAGACAATAACATAAAATTAAATTAAACATGCAAATAATTCCTTCAGGACAAAAATCTTAGAAATGTCCTTTTTTTTTTATTTAAATTACAATCTTTTACTATTCTAATAATAAAAAGTAAAAGAAACACTTATAATATTAAGATTCTAAATAAGACACATACCTTGAGCGTGATCGCTTACTGTATGATCTAGGTGGAGTACGAGATCTGCGCCTATTGAAAAATAAATTCTTTCAATAACTAATATTCACAACAAAATGTTTAGATAAATTCAAACTACTTTACAGTTTCTGAAATAACTGACAAACAATTTTATTTAACACATGATCGGAAGAGGGGGAAAAAGTCTTCGGCATACGAAAAATAAATAAAAAATCACTGCATTGTAATGCAGGTATAAAGAAAAGAAAATTCTTAACCCAATTTAAATATTAAAAAAATAAGGGATAGCGAAGCTCTTTTTACTACACCAAACATGTAATGTCAAGGTAATCAACAGCTGTCAATGGACCCTAAATTTGTAGGTGCTGTTCCAATGTTTCAATATAGGAAAAAGTGTATCTGAAAATGTCTGATTCCTGTTGTCTCACATTTCTTATGGCACCTATATTTGCATGTTCAATCTATTAAAAATATGCATCCAAGACAATTTTTTTTACAATTAAAGACATTTTTTCTTCTTTTTGCACATGGAGTACAGCTTTATATTTGGTCAAGGCAGTCTGAACATGTTAGAATTGTGCTTTTATAGCATGACAACATCTCTTTCAAACTAGAATTTTTTTTCTCTGAATTTGAAGAAAAAAAATAAGCTTGGGGAAAATTCTCATCACTGCAGTATTTAAAAGTTTATCCTTTTTGCCAGCCAGTATGGTATCATATCCTTAGTGAAGAAATGTCTATTAGGGTAGACATGCTAACAGGGAGAAGACACATTTCCTCCAGTGAGCTTCCACAGCATGTTCTAGTGAACATACATGGCATGTTGAGAGGATGTAAGGCTCCACTAGACTTTCAATCTGCCAGGCATTCCTCATAGGGATTTTCACACTGTGGTGGCAGCCATCTAACTGACAGTGATGGTACATTGTGCATGGTACAGAGGAATCTTTCATAGGCTTAACATCCAGCCTCAGCAAGTTGGAGGAACACTGGATTCACTCAAAGTGATGGGAGACCTATGGACAAAAGGGTTGGCACCTGGGTAAAAATCCTTCCCTTTGGTCAAGGGTCATAATATGGTGCAAGCTTGACTCTTAATGGACACTCTACAAAAGGATTCATATTCAGAAATCTTTTAAACAAAATAGTTTTCCCACAAATTTTTACTTCTTTACCCCAAATGCCTGCTAATCAATAAAAAGAGGTAAATAATTATTTACCTTGATCTAGATCTTGTTCTCGACCGCCTACGCCTTACAGGTGACCTTGTTCGTGATCGACGCCTATCCCTAGATCTTGATCTTCGCCTGTAGAATAAAAAGAAACAAAAAGCTGCTAAGACAAGAAAATGTAGCTTGAAGTTAAGATCTTTTTTATTTAGCTTTCATACTAAACTATTTTAATAATTATTTTATTGTTATTACTCAAAAAGTATTCTATGTGTATTTTTCAAAGAAAAAATCTTCTTGATAAAACCTTAATCATTATTTTAAACAAAAATAGAGTATTACATATTAAAATAGTTGTAATGTATTTCAAATTTCTTAAACAAAAACATCAAAAACTAAACATTCAAACTAAAGTACAACAATGATCACACCAGCAAAGTACAAAAATTAAGACTCAAACTAAATATTGGAAAATGGATTTAGTGACTAATGAATAGAAGCAATTTTACCAAATTAATGAGAAAATTAGTCATCAAATGTTCATTTTTTAAATAATTTTTTATACGTATCTGGACATATCAAGCTACCAATATTTTTTTTAGACCAACTGTAAGATGTCTTTTATGGACAAAGCTAGGACATACTTTGATAAGATAAATAATGTAGATTAAGCTATTGGGGAAACATTTGTATAAAAAAAAATAGATGGAATTGTTATGAATGAAAACAGTTTCAAATACATTAGAAAAGTTTGAAATAATGTTTTTTTTTTGGTGTTTGCCTAATTAACCAAATAATTTTGTGCCACTTTTATACAATACACCAAAACAGTGTTCATGCACTACTTAAAAAAATAATTAATGAATAGAATATAAATTAATGAATTAAACTAAAACCATCAAATGAGTTTTTCAACAAAATTTGATTTTATTAAATGTATTTATTTTAATAATCTTTTCCTAAAAATTTAAAGTGATTAATTTAGATTTGTACAATATCATTTTTTTTTTACTTTTTATTTCCTAATTTTTTTATTTTATAATTTTATTATCATGAAAAATATCTGATAGCATGAGGAGTGAATATTAAATTTGAGTTATGAACAGAAATGTTGGGGGAAAAAAATTATGTTTTAAAAAATTAAATAAGAGAAGATTAATTTTCAAATGCAAAAATAATAAGCAAATTAAGAATTAAGCCCTATATTCTTATTAGCAATTCAGGGTCTTACCCATATTTTCTATTAGTTACTTTGCTAATAGGAAACATTAAGTAGCTAGACATTAGAAAACATTCTAATGAATTTTTTTTGTTTGGGGTGGGAGCATTTTAATCATGAAGTATACTATAAATATCTGATTATCTATTCTTCTAATTCTTTCAGAGCTTTTAGAAGTATTATTTATAACTAATTTTGAACAAAGGATTGAAAATTAAGATTCTGAATTTTTGTTTTTAGCACAGTCCAGTTTCCTTGATAAAATGAAATAAAAATGAAATAAATAAGATTTTTAGATAGAAAATAAATAGTCAATGACTTTTTTTTTAACTAGTTTCCAAACAATAAAAATATTTTTTTTAATAGGAAATAAACAATCAATTTATAAGCAGGATGAAATAAACAATCAATTTATAAGCAGGACTTGACTCTTTTTTTTTAAAGACAGTTTTAAAAAGTCACATTTGGCTAAAAGTAGTACATTATGGGAATTAGGTTAAGAAGACGCAAATCATTATCCATATCAAAACTAGCATTATTTGTAATTTAATAAATGTACCAACTTTACCAAAATATACATCAAGTTGGAAAGTCAAAGTGGGTGTTCTGATTAATATTTATTATATAACAAAAATATTTTTATAAAGGTACACTGGAAAAATATACTTGAAAATATATTCTATAAGGTATTAATAATAACTTACAACAAAAAAAAAATCAATAAATGTATTTTAGCTAAAAAGAAAATGAATATTTGACTAAAGTATAAGCCTGGTTGGCATGCTGCTATACAAATAGCAATGAATCAATAGGAATACATTTAAAAAAAAATAATAATTACATGCATGACATTGTATTGAATGATTTAGGCTAGTAGCAATTCACAAAGATTAAACAGGAAAAAGTAGACTAAATATTTTTATATTAGTATCATAAAAAACACTTAAGTTAATTAAATATAAAAACTATTCATTGCTTTAAAAGTAGGCCACGAAGAAAACTTAATAATAATATATTCAAAAGAGAGTCCAAAACTAATTGAGTAGTGTGCAGTTTTAAATTAATAATTTAAAAGAAGAATAATTGCTTTGAAAAAACAAATATAATTGTTATAAATATTACATAATATGAAAACAAAGAAAAAGAAAGCAACAGAACAGAAGCAGTTTGACAAAATGAGGACAAAACCTGATTCCTTCATTATCTAAAGCTAAAATTTAAGATCCTGTAAATATCGATAGTATTCTTGAAAATATCTAGTGCATTATTTCTTTTAAATAAATTACAAAGTTATTCAAAGAGCAAAAAGAAATTTGGTCCTCATTTAAAAAAAAAAAGATTATTAGAGAGTAAATCACTACAACCCACAAAAAGGAAAAAAACTGACAAAGTGATTTTAAAAAATGAGCTGGTGAATACTAATGTTTGGTGAATTTGACAAGCACTTGATAATACTCACAAAGGAGGAGGGGCAGAGGGAACCACTCTTCCCCTGCATCAGATAACAGTTATAAACAACATGCCTACACATTTATTTTATATCAAATTTAGCACTAAAGTGATGTCAGTGTGTATTATTCTATCAAAATACTTCAAATTTGTCAATTATCAACTAAAATAATTAACAAATTAAAAAATCTTATAAACCAAATTGTAAAGAAATTTGCAAAATGTAAAAAAAAATAAATGTAAATTAAGTTAACTTCACAAGTATCAACACACCTTGAACGAGATCGCCTACGTCTAATAGGGGACTTAGATCTTCTCGGAGAACGATGGCGAGATCTGGACCGCCTACGAGACCTTGAACGTGTCCTGCGACGTCGCCCTTTGGACCTTGAGCGTGATCTCCTTGAAGGTGAACGACTACGAATTTTAGATTTGGACCGAGATCTTTTACGGCTTGGAGAACGAGATGAATCCTTTTCTATATAAAAAAATTATGACAAAATATTTTAGGTTATATACAATCTAATCAAATTACTAATCTGAAATTATGTGAAATAGCTGAAAGATAAATTTATCTTAATATATTAACAATATTTGGACCGAGATCTTTTACGGCTTGGAGAACGAGATGAATCCTTTTCTATATAAAAAAAATTATGACAAAAAATTTTAGGTTATATACAATCTAATCAAATTACTAATCTGAAATTATGTGAAATAGCTGAAAGATAAATTTATCTTAATATATTAACAATATAAGTAAATGACAGTAGGCCCCATAACTGTAAGGATAGATTACAATTATTTAGAGCAAAACTATTTCCATACAAGATGTTCTAGATCTCATTCAATTATGAATACAATGACCACAAAAGTGTAAAAAGTAAGGTTAAAACATCTTTGTAAACAACCAAAGAAAAAATAAAAAACTAAGTTTAAGTCTCTTTAGAGTCAAATGCTGCTTTAAATTTGCTAAATGATTTTCATTATAAGACCAAGTAACAACCAAAAAAAAGCTTAATTTTGTTTCACCACAAGAAGAGTTCTATATACTTACTGGGTTCACTTGCTGCAGCAGAAATTAACTTTGATGCTTCTTTTACTTTTTTCATAGCTTCATCTATCTCTCTCTGAGAAGCTTCATTAATTTTTCCACTAATAGGTTTCACAATATTAGCTTTTGAGTGCTGAACACTGTCAAAAAAATATTTGTAATATTACACTAATATCTAATGTAAATGAAAAATGGTAAATTCACTACAAAAAGGAAGCCAAAGTCAAATAGCATCTTTTTAATGATCTTTAAATACTGATATTAAATTGTCATTGTTAATTGCTATTTCAACTGTGAAGTAATCGTGTATATTGTAGACTAAAAATCATTATTTAAAAAAATAACAAAAACAAATACATTAATAATAATAACAATACCTCATTGTTCGACCTTGAAATTGCACATTGTTATAGGTCAATGCCTGAGCAACAGACCTCTGGTCAGTGAATTCAATATAAGCTCCTCTTGCTGCTGCTCGTTGATCTCCAGCTAATCTGATATATTTGATCTCCCCAACTTGAGAAAAAAATGTCATTAACGTTTCTGCAGTAATCTAAAAAACAAAGAAAAAAGCATAAATAATTAAAAATAAATAATGGATTTCAATTGAGCTCAATCTTACTAAGTGATTTGTGAGAAATTAAGTTTTATTCTTTATTTGTACTAACCGCTGGATCCAAATCACTAACATAAACTGTTCTGCGTATCTCCTCAATCTTACTAGCATCTGTAGTTGCTGGAAGAGGTGGATACTGAGGTAAACCAAGTGATGTTAGCCGTGGATCATAAGTAGTAATAACCTGATTAAGACCAGTTCCTGTAACCTGCAATTACAATTTTTGTCAAGGATTTGACCACAAAAAATGTAAGATATTTTATGAATTAAAGCTGTTTATAAAGTTTGGCAATAGGTTTTTTGTTTTAAAAAAAATAGGCTAAGAAGCATTCTTTTACAGCACAAAAAGACATAACATAACAAATTTAAAGGAAAAAGTAAAATATTATTTACAAATCCTTTCTTAAAAACCTTGCTTATGTTGAGTGAAATTGCATTAATCATTTTCAATTGAACATATAACTAATTTTTAATAGCTCTAGACTAACAATTAATACATTTGTACAATGTGTGCATGGGGGTGTATCTCCCTTTACCTGAGTATGGTACATTTCATATTTTGATTAATTAATTATGACTAACTGGTTAATTAATTTTTTGAATGATTCAAAGGTTGTCATCAGCAATGAATAAACCAAATTTTATCTTGATTCAAGAAAAAAAAAGTGGGAAAATAATATTTATAATATTTTGAAAAGAGACACACAAGGACTTATAAACTTGCTTAAAAAAAAAACAGCATAATTTTTACAATACATATGCCTAATGAATCTGTAATAGCAACAACCTTAGCCCCTAAATCTCCTGTAAACTCAATTCTCTGACAACCATCCTAGTTTAAGTGCACTAGATATAGCAAAAAACCTTGTACACAGAGATCACCCTTATATTGATTATTCTCACTGCTGAATGACAATGACATAAGGGAATACAGAATTATATTAAAGGTAATGCTCAAATGTTAATACAATGAGGTATAGATAAAGAATAGTGAAAGACAATGAAAAAAAAAACACCTTAAAACTCACTTGACAGTATGAAAGCTTAAAAAAAAACAACAGATGCAGACAACGCATTCATAACATATCATTAAACCCTTGTTACATTATCGCTTGTTGTTAAATACTATATGTTAGCCCTTTGACATTACTTGTTTTCTTGTTTGACTTAATGTACTAAATTGATAGACTGTCCAGGGTGCCCGGGCAGACAAACCAAGGCAAAAATACAAGCCCTACACCACTAGTTATTAATAATATGGAAAAATCAGCAGGGATACCAATTTGTAGAGAAAGAACACATAACATAGCTTATTCTGCAGTTGGAAACGTTTTCCCGTTTTTGTCATAAACCGTTGTAGGACGTTTCTAAAACCCCTATTCAATATACTTGATTTAAACTTTTTAAAAATAAGATTTCTTCTAGTCTCGATGCAAGCGTGATTACAAATCAATTTTTCAAAATAAATATTTTTTTTAAGGATTTTTAAAATACTGAGTTATCTCCCTTTGCTTAGGACTTTGGAGAGGGTTTTTTGAACAGGAAATAGGAGCTATTGGGTCAATAGTATTTTTTTAAGTGAATAAGTTGTGGAACAAACAACTTTAGAAAATTGTAATCCTGTTTTGTAGTTATAAGTAAGTAAAAAGTAAAGTTTCCCCTTTCAGACCTTGTGATCTATGGGGCAGATGTCATGGTCATCTATTTCTTTGGCCAACGGTTAACGAGCAGGGTATTATGTGGCCAGCACAACGACCAACCGCCTTTACTTTCCCCTACCCATTAGAGTTGGGTTTACTCAGGGGGTCCCTAAAAAATCTGAAATTCAAAATCCCAGTTTTCACAGAGATTCGAATCAAGGACCTCAGGTTTGGAAGCCAAGCGCTTAACCATTCGACCACCGCGCCCCCTTTATGGTTATACATAAAAAAAAAAAGCCTGACCAACTAACCTGACTAACAACATTAGCAGGCCATGTAGGTTGTCCAGGTAACATGCCTGCAACAGCTTGAGGAGTGAGTTGTAAAGCTGTGTGCTCGTCTGGAATTTTACCTTTAAAAAAAAAGGTAAAATGTATCATTTGTCACTAGAGCTATAGGTTTTAAAAAACATGTAAAGTGAATTCAAGAATAAATAGGGATCCATCTTAATTTGTGACTACTAGGTTAAATTGCTGTTCAAGGATTAAAAAAAACAAGGTAAATAGAAGCTAAAAACTATACAAGTGACATGCATTTTGAATAAAATTTATAATCATTCAAACATATTCAAGAGTTTACCATCCATCACAGGAACCACCATCAGTGCACGATCTATAAAGACGGTTCCACTAAGATGCAGTGCTACTCCTGTTGTTACAGTATCATCAAATTCAATGTATGCTACTCTTGCAACAACACCCTCTGTGTTCCTAAATAATAATAAAAAAAAAGAAATATATATCTATATTGCTCTTTAACTACAATATTTCTAGAGTCTTCTAAATCTATATTACAAATTATAGATATAGTTATATTATTATATTATATAGTATATTAATTTAGACTTTAGAAAATTTAGTTTCTAAATTTACTAGAAATAGTAACTATTGACAGTTTAACATCACACATTTATATTTGAATTAAATTATATACTATACTGGTATCTATCCATATATTAAAAAAAAAAAGATTTATTTAACACCAGGACAATTACTCTAATAAATCTAGTTGAAGAGCATTAGTCCCTCTAGCCTCTACAGATTGGATCTACCTAACTACTAACTGATACTACCTTTTTTCAATATATGGGACCCCGTCTGCCAAATGATACATTACCAATAGATAGCTACGTGAAATTCCGGAAATTCCTGTGTCCAAAAAAGCTGTAAAATCTTGAGAGGGGGGTTTCCTTACTTCTAACATAGGTCTTGGTTTGAAATTGATTATGCTCAGTATATGTAAAGATATCATTGCTTAAAGAAGTGAATTCGATTACTTTTGATGATGAAGAACATTTTTGTTTTTGAAAATTTTTTGAAAAATAAAATATTTATTTAAATATTTTGCATTGAAAGTATATATACATTTTTATTTTTACTGATACTCATTAATGGTAAGTCTTACAGTGTTTAATTTTTTCCTGCTAATAGTACATGTGTCTGGCTATATTCCTACCAATTTTCAGATCGATCCATTGCTATCATCATCCAAACTTTAAAAAAATGAAATAGCACTGACCCCAATGAACTTTTTTCAGTTTTTTTTTTTTTTTATAGAAAATATTGTGTTTCATCAACAAGCGAAATTATAATCTTGTAGTAGATATTATTAGCAGTTATTAGCTATATATTTAGATACTTTTTAAAGATTTTGTACCTTGCGATTTTTTTTTTTTTTAAATTTGAAAAAAAAATGTTTCCGGCAATTTTGCTCCCAATTTTTAAATATTTTGTTATTTTTTGCAATCTCAGCGCTGACATTTCTTGTAGATCTAGAACTGATAATTTGTTTATTACAATAATTAAATCAATATTTACATCTTAAACATGTAAAGTTCATAAATATATTTGAATTCAGATTTATGAGCTATAAATTAACTACGAATACTAGATCTATTATTAAATTTCCTATTTTATAAGTAGATTTTTCCTCCAGGAAACTCAAATCCAACTTTTTAACTTTTTGAGCGAGGAGGGGGTGGGGGGTCTCGCCAGCTGAGCGAGTGAGAGGCATCAAAAGGCAGTCATTTCACTTGCTCCATGTCAACCAATGCTAGCTTAAAAACGACACTAAAAAAATCATAACTTTCTCTGTTAAACATAGTCATAATTTATACACCATTAGAAAGTTCTTTTATTGTATTTTAATGATGTACTAATGAAAAATTGTTTTTTTTCAAAGATAATTTTTTTATTTCACATCCCTACAATAGAAGCTCATTTTAACAAAGATTGTGATTTGTGAGGTGTTCATGAATGTTAGAAAATAGGGGGTGTTCATAAGACGAAAATTACAATCTATTATAAATTATATATTTGTAAATGTTTTACATGTTTCGGATGTTCCTTCAAAGTTGAAGATAATTACTTCCTTGTCCAAACCTCCCGCAGCACGACGGGGGATGGGAGCGAGCAGGGTTTGAACCCTGGCCTGGATCATAGATAGGGAGCTGACGTAACCAGGAAATGCGGTAGTAAACAATCACTGATAAAGTTGAGATTGCGTGTTTGACTTTTTTTTTTACATAGGCCGCACTTGAAAATTTATTACACTTGTGAATGAAACGTGAGAACTTTTAAACTTGTGTTATCGATTACTTTAGACAATTACCTAAGTAATGTTGAAATGCGATTTTTTTTTAAGTTATTTATTATTTTTATATTTATTATCAATAAATTAGCAATACAGGGTCCAGGAAATCCTCAGATGATTGAAAGTTTTTTCCATGTTAGGTATCATGCCTGGCTATAATCTACCAAGTTTTATTGCGATATCGAGAGCGCAACATTTTTTTTTCTTATTTTACGGTTAGCATTGTCGGCTATGGGATTTATCGATTTTTGAAACTTTTTGATAATAAAATTATAAAAGTAATAATAAAAGTAAAACCACTTCATGCCATATAAGGCCTAATATTCTGGATATATTCAAATAGTTTTTAGTTTTCTTTTGTGAGCGCATGAATTTTAAAGCGCATTTGAAAAAAAAATTATTCCAGGAGATTTTGATCCCAGTTTTTTAATATTTTGTTATTTTCTGCAATCACAGCGCCGCCATTTTTTCCACACCTCTTTGACATTTCGTGTAGATCTAGACCCGATAATTTGTTTATTTCATCAATATTTACATTTTAAACAAGTAATTATAATAAATATAAATTAAATTCGATTTGTGAGCTAGAAATTTACTACGAATACTAGATCTACAATTAAATTTCTTATTTAATAAGTAGATTTATCCTCTACAAACTCAATTCCAACTTTTTCAGCTGTGGGTGTGTTGCGAGCTGAGCGGCTGGGCGAGGCTATAACGCATCATCTTTTTTTTTTCCGTGTCAACAATGTAAGTTCAAAACCATACAAAAAAAATCATAACTTTCTAACTAACTATACAGTCATAATTTATATACCATTGGAAAGTTCTTTTAAAGTATTTTAATGATGTACTAACAAAAAATTGTTTTTTTCAAGATAAATATTTTATTTCGGCGGACCCTAGGCTTAAACCCTATTCCCAACCGGATGGGTCAAATAAGGTCAAAACCTTATTCACAGTCAACTGTGTCAAATTAGGTCAAAACCTTATTCCCAGTCAACTGTGTTTATGACATAGTAGGTCAAATCCTATTCACAGTTACAGAATTAAATTCTATGATTTTTTTCCCTTTTGTAATTAAAAGAAAAATATATACTTTATAGGCTAGACTTTGTTTAGGTCAAATTTTACCCACAGTTACAGAATTAAATGTTAGCCTATATATTTTTTTAAGATATTGATTTAAAGAAAGATAATAGAAAATAGCTATAAAGTAAAATAAAATAGCTTTGATATTGATAAATTGTTACAATTTATTAAACTTCTATATTTTTTTCACTAATGTATTTATTGGAACAATATATAATATACTTTATAGGTTATTTTATTATAGAATTTGTTAGGTAATATTTTTGTTTTGAGTTGGCTTTGACTAAGCACACAATTCAACATATTTTTTATAGGCCTATATATACTGCTTGTTGATATTTTTGACATGTGTTTATAAGGTTCCCTCCCCCATCTTCATTATAAAGTTTAGCGCATAAAGGGTGGCTATAATAAAAAAAAAAGAGGAACTACCAAAACTAGGCAGAGAAAAAAATATTTTAAACTTTAAAGTTTGTTGAAAAGCAATAACAAGTGTAACTGCGAGGAGAAATGTAACCCTATGTGTAAACACATAGTAAAATGCTGTGTATATTGTAAAGCTGAGTTTTTTTCATTTTTTTAAAATTATATTTAATGTGAGGGATATCAAAAAGTTTATTCTTCCCACTAAGGAGAAATAGTGGAGGCAGGTGGGTACAAACACAGGATGTTATAATCTAGGGCCAAGTTGTGGTGGAAGTAGTGGATATTTTGAGAGATTGTACGCAATAAGAATCAATGGATCATGCTCTAACCCTATGATCATTTCCAACCAATCTTAGCACCATTTCAATAAATAAATATTTCTCTCATTTGATGTCAGTAATATGATTGTATGATTTCTAGGTTTGAAATATCATAAAATTTAAAACATACACATTACTTTGTTAATTTTCATTTTTCTATGTCATTTATGTTGAGACAATTGGAACTCTTTACCAACACATTCACCATTCCAATTATTAAATATAAAATATTTGTTTCAGTCAAGACTCTGCATCACCATTCATACTACCAGTAATATAGTATTAAAATGAAAAGAAAAAAAAAAGATTGGTCTGCATAATTTTGTACTATGTTGTAGCTACATCTTTTAATAAAGTAATCCAATGGTCCACTAACTCTGCTCCAAATGTCGTCAATATATTCTTGTACAAATGTGTGTCTGGTAGTGTTGAATAATGTTTAGTTATTTTGTGAATGTGGTGTTTTACTAATTTTATTTTAGACAAATCTGAATCAATCAATCATACGTTCGTCTCCCATATGGGATATGTTCCCTGACCAGCATAACTGTCGGACCATAAGAAGTCCCTATATACTGTCCGTGCCAGTGTTCGAAAGGACACGCTGTTTGTAGTGCGATCTTGCCACCGTATGTCCACGATGGAGTTCTAGCATCTTTGGTGAAAGCAATCAAGAAGTCTTAGTTCTTTTCTGCATAGTGTCAATGTCTCAGAGCCATAAAGAAGGGTTGAGAGAATCACCGCCTGTTTATATGCCTTATATTGCTTGTTGATTATTTTGACATCCTTTAATGTTCCATCTTCATTCAAAAGTTTAGTAAGTTTGATATGTCATACATATTTGGTTTGTTATACACCTTAGTGTCTAGTAGAAGAGGAGATTTAGAGAAAAAAAAATTATTAAATCTTTCTTTGTTAGCATTCCTAGTTTATGTTTATAATTTTAATTTATTATTTATGAATGACCTATAGACTGGGAATAAGGTTTTGACCTCATTTGACCGAACAGACGGTTGGGAATAGGGCTAAAGCCTTTCACAACTGGTTGGGAATACTTACTAAAGTAAGGGACGGATGTCGGCCACGCTAAGCCAATCTCCGGCCATTTTTAAGTTTCAAGATTCATAGCTCTGTAATGGTCTAACCTATAAAAAAACTGAGGGTCTCAATGAATTCGTCATCCTTTTGTCTATAATAATAGCTTCTTTGCTATGTATCACTACGCATAGTTAAAATTAGATCTAATGTGAAAAGGGGTAGGGTCGGTTTTCTAATCGGAAAAGTTATCGTCATGTTTTTTGTCTCTGTAAAAGTTGTGGGCCGGTTTGGAGATTTATCGGCCACTTCAAAGGAAATAGATGTCTTCTATATAGACAGATCTATAAAACATGTTATTATTAAGAATATTCTTTCTTAATTTTATTATTTAGTACATTAGCGCAAGGACACAAGCCATATAAGGCATATTGTTCCTTTTCCCACGCTCCACGCTTTCATAATTGGCTTGTTACTGACGTCACATCAAGGTCAATAAAGTTTTCACCTGTACCTGGTAGACCAATCCTATTTTTCCCCCACTTACTACCTTGGAACTAACAGTGGCTGGCTGACCAATCGCTACTGACGTCACAACTACGGTCTTTGTTACCTGGCTGATTAATAATTGTTGGCTTCATCCACCACGCCCCTTACTTCTCGTGGCCTTTTTTTTTTCAGCTGACTGAGGATGTTTGCCCCTCCCTTAATTTAACTATTTTTGAAACGTTTAAAGCAATATTTTTTTTATCTCAATAACAAAACAAAACAATATTTCAAAAGGGAAAAAAAAACGAACGAACAAGCTTTTAAAAAGGGGCATAAACATATTTATATGAATTATATATTTGCAATTATACAAGACAAATATATAATAAAAGAAAAAAAAGAGATTTAAATCAAAGATAATTAACATGAAAGATGTTTACATTTTGATTATTATAACAGAAAAATAATATTTACAAAATATGCAAGATGTTAAAATTTATACAAAGATTACAACAAAAAAAAGGGAGAATGTTTACAAATGATAATGCACATGTAAAATTTATATATAAAATAAAGATCTACAACAGATTATATAGATCTACAATGAAGAGTCATATCAGTGTGTAGAGGACCTTTAAATTTTATGTTAATATCCTGGACTGGAGCTGCACGCACTGCACACAAACCTGAATGTTTTTAGTTGTTGCTTTGTTAAGTGTCTGGCTGTTTCTGTGCAGTAGGTGTGCCACCAAGAGTCACAAACATCACACAGAATCTAGAGGTCTCCTGTTTCCCCTATGTCTCTAGTTCCACAACCGAGACAGTTGTCATTGCTAAACATCTCACATACCAGGGGTTCATCTGCCTTATCGAACTCCTTTCTCACCACAGGGTCCATATTTGAGTCAGTTTTGCTGTGATGTATTTTTCCTTTCACCTTGCTTAATTTATCAAGCTCTTTTTTCTTCGCTTCTTCTTCTTTTTTCTTTGCTTCCTCATCTTTCTTTTTCTCCTTTTCAATATTTTTTCGTTTTCGTTCTTCTTCTTCTTCTAATCTAATCTTTTTCCTATTTACTCTCTTGTTTTCATCTTCGTCCTTAGCATCTCTTCTTCTTATCAGAACATCTCTGAACTCATATCCACTTACGACGTATGGTAAAGTTGGAGTTGTTTTAGAATTTATGTTACCTCTACCTCTGCCTCTCCCCCTTCCCCTGAAACTTGGCATTTTGAAAATGTCTTCGTGTGTCAAGATTTTTTTACGTGGTGGAGCTTCTGGTACCGGTACCTTGAATGCCCGATCAATGTCAATAACCATTGATTCAAACTGTTTAAATTTATTTTCATAGATGGGGTCAAGGGTTGTCTGGTTTTGCGGGTTTGACAGTCTAGTAAAAAACATTTTTAATTCTGTTTTTGTCGTTTCGTCAAAAATAAAATGCGTATATTTCTGCAGTACAGAGATTTTTTCGTAACTGAATGTCACAGGGTTGGATGCGCCTGGTGTATGGGATTCTTGTAAAGGTGTTTCCTGGGGTGCTCGAGATGGAGAGGCTTGGAATGGATCAGTGGGTATCAATGTCAGTCTTTCAGGGATTGTATCTTGTGGTTGGATTACACTTGACTGTGACTGATGATCCAATAATACTTCTGAGGCATGACAATATTCCATTTGTAGCGATGGCAATATTGAGGACTGGTGTTCAAAATCTGGTTCAAGTTGAGGTAATGGCGAATCTGGTATCAGTGACACTTCAAGCTGAGGTGATTGAGAAACATGGGGTTCAAACTCGGATTCCAGTTGATCCAATGATGTGCCCTGCAAATCTGGTACCATTACTACTTGTACCTCTTCTGTATTAGATGCATGGGGTTCATATTCGGCTTCCAGCTATCCAATGATGTGCACTGTGATTCTGGTACCATTATTATTTGAAACTCTTGTGTATTAGAGGCATGTGGTTCAAATTCAGATTCAAACTGATCTAAGGATGTGCACTACGAATCTGGCATCACTATTAATTGAAACTGTTGTGTTTCAGAGGTTTGGAGTTCAAAATTGGATTCATTGTGAACTATTGGTGACTCCAGTATGCCTTCTGGTGATTTTTGTTGCTGAGGTGTTATTTGCTTGGCATTCCCATCGGAATATGGTTTGCTAGGCAATAATTTTATAGAGCTTAATACCTTGTCTGGATTCATATGGAATATCCTGGCAGCCCTGAAGCTGCTTGCGGCTATCTGTGGTGTAGCACATCTATCCCAGACAGGCTTTAGCAGTCCAGCGAATGATTCAAGATTGACACCTTCACCAGTTTCTGTAGTGTACTTCCTTACGATATCTGACCATGCAGATTTTATTGATCCAAAAAATACCTGGTCAAGGGGCTGTATTAAATGGCTTGCATGTGACAGGAGGCAGTACAGGATAATGTTGTTCTCTGAACAAATTAGGGAGGTTTCAATTAAGGAAGTGTGGCTAGTATGGCCATCAACTAAGAGTAAAATAAGTTTTGGAAGGTGGTTTGTGGATGGGATAAATGTATCTCTTAACCATGTGTAAAATATTGCAGAATTAATCCACCCATTGTCTGAAATTTGTAACAAGGCTTCTGGGTACTTTTCCAATAGGTTTTTCTAAGGGATTCTTTTGTATGGGAATATTAAAAGAGGGGGGATGTACTGCCCCGCTGCACTGCAACATGGGAGCACGGTGACCTGTTTTTTGGTATTAGCAGACACATTATACACATGCTTGCTCCCCTTGAATGCGACAACATTCCGACACTTTACGTTAAATGCAAAACCAGACTCATCAGCGTTGAAGATTCTGTCAGGGCAGGTGAAGATGGTAGCATCAATGGACTCTACAGCCGCTATAAAATTATCAAACCAATACTTCACAGCTTCAGGTGTCACAAGTGCTCTTTCTTTCCTGAGAGCCATGGATGACCTTGACGACAGCTCAGGATTCCTGCTAAAAAATCCATGTAACCATTGTCTAGTTGGTAGCGTAATCTGGTCTTGTGGGCATTTTTTTCTAGCAGCTATAAGAGTCTGAGCAGTCTCCCTAACCTCTATACTTGTCTTGCCAAAGCCACATCTGGCAAGCTCTATAAGCCACTTGCTCAGTTTCTGCTCGTCTTTTTTTAAAAGAGACTTATTAGGGACAAGAGGCTGCTTTCCATGCAACTTATCAGCAAACGTGGTCCTTGGTATGTTGTATGCCTTAGCTGCCTTCCTTATCGACATACCATTCACTTTTATATCATTAATTGCGGCTTTCAAAAGCTCAGGATCATGTTCGATGCGGATAGATTACTTTATTTGCAGACATTTTAAACCTATAATCTGGATGTTATCTAAATGTAAAAAAAAAGGAAAAAGAAATATGCAATGTAGACAGATCTACAATAATATTTTTGAATCTATTTTTTAATTAAATTAAAATATCCGATATGCTGATAACTTTTCAGCATTGAAATAGGTAAAAGATATAGACCACCCCCAAATAAAACTTGTTAGGCTAAAAGAACAAACAAACTCAATAAACATAGGTATTTCCCCATCTATTTTTAAGCCAAATATATGAAACTTCTTTATAAATCTGCTATGTCAACAAAATTAAAAATAGCTCTAAGTAGGTACTTTGATTTTCCGGAATAGTTCGATTTTTTTTTTTGGTTACCGGAAACTGGTGTTTTTCTGTGGCAGTATATAAGGCTGAGACAATGTGTGGTCTAGTATAATGTGTTTTTGTTCTCAAAATCATTGTTAATCGGATTAATTGTGCCCATTCCTTTCACAAGGACAGGATATCAGTTCATTATTTAGATCGACATCGGCGTGGTTCTATTGTTTTCATGGACATTTCTCGTATTATAGCAGATAGCGGTAAGTTGACCTCAAAATTTTTATATTTTTAATTGCGTGTCGTCATTTAAACTAACTATGGGAGGTAGATTCACATTAGGCCTAACTATTTTCATTAGTTTTATCCCAAAGTTGCCTTGAGAGCCAGTCGTAAGCTCTAATGACGGGGTATCGTTTTTGAGAACGAAGCGATCTCGACCATTTTACCGGAAATGATGGAAACAATAAAAAAAAAAATGGCCGTATCATATTTTTCTTACATCCCATTTATTTTTAAATCCATCAATAGCGATCAATTCTTTGATTTAAAACTTTAGAAATATTATTTTGATGATAACATTTAACTTTTATGATATTATTTTCTTTATTTATCTCACAACAAGCCCGATATTCAATCGCGATCATGGCCGATAATTAAATAATTTTAAAGCTAGGCCTAGTCGCGAGATCGTAACCCCCCCCCCCCATGTTATATTTTAACCTATTTAAAAATCTTTGCTATTTAATTTTAATTGTAGATCTAAATATATTTAACATTGGAATTAGATTTAAAATAGATCTAGGTCCAAAAAGACTGGATCCCTAACACTAAAATCATTAAATTTATATAATTAGCAAGGACCCATTTTCTAAAGACATACACTAATTTTTTTTTTAAGAATACTAGGTCTATTTAAAAGAATATAATTATTATTCTTTAATATGCCAGATCAGTAGCTAGGAAAATGTTTAAAAATAACTTTTCTAAAATAAATCAAAATCTAATAAATTGTGTTAAATTATGATTATGATAATTAATTGAAAATGAAATTAAAAACAATTTTTCAATTGTACAATTTTTTTTATTTTATTTTCACAGAAAACGTCTTCATGGGCGTAACTGGCAGTGGTGTGCCACTAAGTGGTGAGTGTGGTTACATGATAGTCAGATGCACTGTCTGATGATGCAGAGCAGGGAGCAGTAGACTCAGTAGTGGTGCAGTTGTATTGGATGATATGCTAACTTTGACGCCTGGCGCCGCTGCCTCGCAGAGCTCAAGAAGAAGATGTGGCTGCTGTGTGACATGATTGTCATACACATTAATGGGGCAGCAACAGACAGGGATGTAATTTAATACTTTCACAGATACTGTCACCATCATTAAGGGCAAGCAAAAAAGTTCATATTGGAAAATTATTTTCGACCTGGTGACGTATTACATTTACTTACTGTCATCACAGTTCTGTAACCAAAAAAAGTTATGTGCTAACTTCAATCTCAGGTTTCAAAATAATAAAAAGAACAGCACAATTAAATTCATGCATTTGTGTTGAAAATTTTATTCATACATCTCTGAAAGTTAAAAGAATACAGCCTTTTTATCAGAAAAAAAAAGTACTTTTTCTGTCATTTTTTTTTTTACATGTGGTGCCTCATCATGGAGTGTAAAATATTTTCTTGGACTTCTATGTATGATTTAAGGGTAAAATAAGTAACAACAGATAATCAAGCATCTCTGTTCAAAATTATATTCAAGTATCTCTTATGGTTCAAAAGTTATAGTCTTTGAAATGTGAAAAAGTACTTCTTCGTCGATCGTTTCTTTTTTACAAGTAACAGCACTTTAAAAATGAATTAGAAAATTTCGTCAAAGTCTATCCCTTGTTTAAAATAGAAATAAATATCATGACATAATCATGCATTTCTGGTGAAATTTTCATGCAAATAAATTGAATAGTTAATAAGATACAGCATTTTTATTGCAAAATTTTCCTTTTTCGGTCACAAAATTAAAAAAAAAAAATATAGGCAAAATTTTCGACACTAAAATTGCTATAACTTCTGTTCTAATTAACCTATAAACATAAATGAGGTACCAATAAACTCAGTTTTAAAAGATCTAACTATATTAGTATCATTACAATGTATTGAGTTTGAAAATTTTATCAAAGTACCTAACTCTTAAGCCATGCCCTACTCTCGCTATCCCCTGGTAAAGGAAAAAAACAAAAATAATTACCTGCTGACTTCGTCCTTGTCTTGAACTCTTGTGACAGAAATAACCCCAAGCAACACGTGTCGGAAGTGTAAAAAAATGGTGCATGCGCAATATTTAAGAGGATGTTGGGTAGTAAACATTAAAATAAAGAAGAAAAAAAAATAATACAGAGAGGTGACCGATAAGTAAGACGAAACCCGGGTGGCCTACATCGGTACGCTACTCTAGGCACTTCGTTTTATTTCACCTCCCTAACTGGCCTAAGTGAGTGAGATAAATCTGAACGATAGTCCAGGCAGCCATCTGTCATCTAGACTTCCAGAAATAAATATGTTAGATTAAGGTAGAAAATGTGTACTTACTCTGGGGGATACATTTTAAGATCCTTTACTCTTCCCAAATAACTAAACAGGGTTCTCATTTGTTCATTAGTGCAACTTGGAGCCACATTCGTGACTTGTATCACTCGCGTATCAATTTTATCCGACATGTTGATGCTAGATCTAGGTAATAAAATTGTATGAAATGACAACACTGAACACTTTAATAAGAATTTACGTTATTGAAAATCTTTCTAAATCTATACAATATGATAAAGATCTAATCTAGATCTATCTATGACTAGATCTTGTCATTCTTGATCTAGATAAACGGGGTACTAGATCCATTTTTTTCCATATCAAACTGTTAACGCCAACCGTGCGTACTTAATAAAAGTAATCGATTATATATTTTTGAAAGCGAAAAAAAATTGTTGTAAAAAAAATGTAAAAAACAATTTAGTGAAATTCTAGAAAAAAAAAAGATTTAATTCACAAGCATATTATGTTCTAGGTCAATGTTATAGATCTATATTTATATTTCAACAGATTTAGAATTAAAAATTGTTTTTGATATCTGTGAAAATCGATACTTTTCAGGACCGGAAGTATAAAAAAAGATTTTCATCCATCTTTTATAGTATCAAACCTACCTATATAATAGATCTAGATCTAATCTAGGTAAATTAATGTTATGAAAAAAATAATTTAGAATCTTTTTATCCTTTCTCTATTTATTCCTAATTAAACATTAAATCTTGATTCTAATTATAGTAAAATAATATAATAATAAACCTTTATTAGATTCTATAGAATCTTATCTAGACTAGATCTAAATATGCTAGAACAAACTTGTATTTAGGAAAAATAATTAAGGTTTTTAAGAAATTATAAAGGTAGACAACTCGAACAAAAGTTTTTATTTATAATTTATAGAGGCATGCTAAGTCACTAAGACACTAAGTGTTAATATTTACTAGTACTAGATCTAGATATCTAGTCTGTTTAATAGTCTAAATCTAATAGAATCTAGATATCTATCTAGAAATATAGGCATTGTCTTAATAATGCAAGTTTCGCATGCGAACAATGTTAAGATATACAATTTAAGTGCAGGAAAATCACTACCAGAAGTAAGTTTTTGTGTTACAGTTTTACTTAGTAACTTAGTTTTACTTAGTAAATACTTAGTTTACTCTTTACTTTTAGTTTTACTACTTTACTTTAGTAACTTAATTTAGACTTAAACTAGATAGTTGATGGCAGATCTAAGACATTCTAAGACTAACTAAGGTAGTAAGCACAAAGCAATAAAAGTAAAAGTTAAAACATTTTTCAATGTCATTTACATTAGACCCATTAGTCATTAGACTAACTAAGACTTAGTCGACTTAATTGTCTTAATTAGAATAGTAGTAGTACTTCTAGTAAAGTTATAGTAATAGTAATACTAATACTACTAATAGTTACTGTAAAGTGTTAATTAGAATTATTAGATCATCATTACTAGTATTAGACTATTACTATTAACTATTTACTTATTACATTATATAGATGATTAGATAAGACATAATGATAATAAGTCAATGGACCTCATTTGCTTATAATCTTAAACATTTTTAAACAAACAACATTTAGGCTAATTTAGCCAAAGAAAACAGAATCTAGAGTCAATCTAGACTAGATATATATATATTGAATATTAATATTGTATTGTAGATTATAATTATTGTAGTGTACAAATTTTGAAATTACGACTTGCGTAATACACAAAATGTCACAATCATTCACAATGTATATCAAATATCGTGAGACAGTTTTTTTTATTGTTAAATGTTGTTTGTTTATGATGATTAGTCAATGAGGTCCATTAGTCTATATAGGATTATAGCCTAAGCCTAAATATAGAGATACTGATTAGTCTGATAACTGATAGTAGATGAAAATGAATTTCAACATTTACTCATCAGTAAACAATGAATAACTTTAATAAAGTTTAACTTTAACTTACAAACATTAAGAAGACAGTAAATGTGAATGTGACCTAGTGAGTTAAGCCTGTTAATAATGTTAAATGTCTAAATGTAAGTTTGACTTACTTAGATACACGTCCGATAATACTAGATCTGAAATCTAGATCAAAGTTCTAGACTATTTATGGTTAGAGTGCCTAGAGTAGAGGCATATACATCTAGAATACAACTACTTTACTAAACATTACTTTTTACTGTCCTGCAGTGATATCTGGCTGGAGCCAATATGGTTGAATATTCAGACAGAGCCTGTCCAGTCCAATCTTAGTATAAATACTAACTTTTAAGCGCATACTATAAATGATACAAGATCTGTATTACATGCTGTAGTAGTATTTCTATCTCTAGGATCTATATACTTATCTATTATTGATTGTAATAGATTATTGATTATAACTAAAAAAAAAAAAAGTGGGTCTGTGTGTATGTCAGTAGCATGCATGGTGAGGCGGAATTTCCTTTTTTATTGAAAGACAATAGATTCCTTGGTCTAAGCTCAGTTTTGTCATGTATATCTAGTTATATGTCTTACTTACTTAGACGTGGGTCCTAGTGCGCCGTTTGGCGCATTGGGCGGCAACCTGTATCCACAAAGATCTGTCACTGGCAATGTCTGAAGCCTCCTCCCACCTTTTATATCTAGTGACTAGACTCTAGTTTAGATGATATATATATGTGTATATATTCCTAGGGTATAAGTGTGACCAGTAAGTATGCATGTTGTGTGGACTCTTAAAAAATGTGGACTGGATGTTTTGAGTTTGTTGTATGACAACAGCTGAGATTTGTCACATATTATTTATAGTTTACTGGATTTTCCATCACAACTAGATTATCTAATTTAATGCACCACAGGCTTAAAGGCAGATGTGCTGAATTTTCTTCAATAACTGCCTAACCATCACCATATGGCCAAAGATGGGAAGCACAGTCTACGAGAATTGTAAAGAATATTTTTCTATATTAACACATATACATTTCTTTTAAAAAGCATCATTTGAAGATTTTCTCCTTTATCCAGCGATAATCTTTTCTGGTTGAAATTCAATTACTCTATCTCTGGCATTTTTCTTCCAAAGGCTAAACCTGTTCCAAGTTTGTTAGTGTTGTTAGCTCTGTATAAAACCGCTTCCTATCATATGATTTTTGAATGGATACTTGTTATCCCTATAAATAAACATCTGCTGAATTATCTTTACAGCTTTTACATGTTGCTTTTACTTTCATGGAAGTTACCCTACCCTTTGTGAATACTAAATCTTGCAAGCAATCAAGTGTTGATTTTGGCCTGCCTCTGTACACATATGCATTGAATTCAGTATCTCTCTTTAGCAACAAACATTATGGATTTTTCCATACATGCTACAAATAACACAATTTAATAAAAAGTCTTCAGGTTATCAAATATTTTAAATTGTATATTTATATTTTTTTATTCAGTGGCTGACAGACAGGCAAAAAAGAAAACTTCAACATAAAGACGATGGTAAAATTTTATCATTTCTAGTACTAGTTATAATTTTAGATATAAACAAGTTAAATATTTTTTAAAATACTTTAAAAAAACAACACTTGCTCATATATTGACTCAAAATTGAAGCAAATCCATGCATTACCGTATAAATTTGTTGTCTGTTTGGTTTATTAGTGCTTTCCTTTTAGTTAGCTATCTTGTTTATCAGGGTGCGACTGTGCATGATTATTGTCAATCGCCCATCACTGATTTAGTACATTTTCCATATAACATTCTTATAGTATCTTTAGGGTGCTATTGTCCAATCACTTTTTTTGGGTAGAGAGGTTATCAGGTAGAAGGTTTCCTTGCTGCCTTTGCAAAAGCTTCGAAAGCAACAAAACATTCTCGAGTCTGAATTTAAAACTCCAGATGGGTTTTGTCACTGAGCTATTAAAATACTTATTCTTATTTTTCTTCTTCATTCTCAATAATTCCAACATAGATGAGGTTGCATGTCAATGTGTTATGCACCAGGAGGCACATTGATTCTGGCTTCAGCATGCTTTTCTTTCTGGGTATGCTCTCATAGCCTTTGATGAGCCAAAATCATCTGTAAGGAAGCAGTTGTTTTATTTTGGAGTTGTCTCTCCTAGATGAATTATTACCCCTAGTTAACTAGTCTCATCTACCCGGGTTTAGAGTTTAAGCACCCTATATTTGCTTTTGCAATCATCTCCCTGGATTTTACAGATACTTTAAGTGAATATCCTAAGCACTGGCATACTCAGCCTCATCCACCGTGACTGCAAACCAGTTGGTACGCTGCTGTTTACTTGATATTCATAGCGAACCCTTATATTTTTTTTTTTTTCTTATCTGCAACCTGGGGACATGTTTAGTAGAAGATGATACCCCCCCCCTTTGTAGACGTATAAAAATAGAAGGTTTTATTAGTCTACTAGTCGAACGGCGGCGTAGCATACGCCACTATTTTGCAGGGCCAGCCTTAGGCCACTGCAACCTATGCGACCGCAGTGGGTCCCGCACTTTCATAGAAACCGCGCTAATTTTAGGTGTACAAATTATTTAATTAAACCATTTTATGACATATAACAGATTTCCCGCTGCCTCTTGATTTACCAGGAGCTCCTGGAAATCTTCTGAAATAGCAAATTATATGAAAAAAAAGTCATGGAAATCTCCGGAAATTATTAAAATCTTTTGAAAACTTAAAAAAAAAAACCTCTGGAAATATATAGATAAAAATTATCATTTTGGGGTGTCGTTCAAAATGGAAAATGCCAATCCTGAGCGCGATGAAAAAAAGAAACAAACTGCATTACCCAATACCCATAATTGTGGAATCTGGTGTAAGAAGCTTCTCGCGCTTCAAACTAATGAAGAATTACTTGAGGTCAACAATTCTCAAAGATAGATTGAAACATTTGGTAATTCTTGTTATTGAGCGTGGTCTATATAGGAAACAGAATTATTATGGTATACTGTATGACTTTGCTACACGCAAGGCTCGTGAAGTAATTCTGTAGAAAGTAAAGAATGAATAACGTGCACAGACAAATTTTTTTTCGCATAGGGCCACACAATGGTTAAGTCCGGCACTGCTATTTGCATTTATATACATAGTAGATTAATCTCTTTCCATAACTTCTTGGTCACAATGGTTAAGTCCAGCACTTCTTTTTCTTGTTTGCAAAATGTTTTACAGTGTTTTGGATGTTCCTTCAGAGTTAAAGATAGTTTGCTTCCTAGTCCAAACCTTCCTCAAGACAAAGAGGGATGGGAGCGTGCAGTATTTTGATAAATTTAAACAAGAGTCCAGCGGGCAGGAAGTGTGAATACTACTCTTATGTTCTCATGGGGTGACTATCCACAGAAATAAAAGATTGATCTTTCCTTTACTTCTTCTTCTCATCCAAACTGTTAAGCGAAGAAGAGAATTATATATATATAGATTTTTATAAAATTTTTGCAAATGAACTAGTTCTCTTGTGTTTGTCAGGGTTTAACTGTCACAGGTCACTGCTGATTTAGTAAATTTCAATATAAAGCAGGATTAATTAACTAATCTCTCTTATTAAGATATATATTTTCTGCTAACTGACAGAAGTTAGACCTTTTTAAGTACATGTAAATACACTGTAAGTCTTACAAGTAGATTTATTGCATTAAAAATTATACTTATATAAATGTATTACTATTTACAGTTATTATTTTTTTTATTTACACTCTAAACTGTTATAAACGTTAGATAAGTGATAGATATGCGGTCATGGGGAATTCCTTTTACTTTTCTTAGCTCACCATTTCTCTTTTTCTCTTTAAGTAAGCCATGAGAATTATTCATTTCAAATCATGTCACTTTTCACAAATATAAAAATAAAGAGCTAATTTTTCCTTTTTAACAATGCCTGTTCAGAAATTTGTTTGAGTACTTTTTACTGCCATTCCACCAAGTAACCTCAGGAATATACAGTATTAGTGTCTGAGAAACAATGTTTGCAAAATTCGGACAGTCAATGAAATCTAAAATTTCATGAGTTGAACTTGTTTAATATTTAATGTTTTATATAATAACCAGATGTTCGAAGGCGTTTGGAGCTCATACAAGACTTTGAAATGCCATGTGTTAGTAACTGTGTCAAAGTTTCGCCAGATGAACAGTTCATTTGTGCTTCAGGTGGGAACTTTTTTTTAATATATATATAAAGCTACTGTGAAATTCATTGGTTAAATAAATAGTAATTTTATTTGCTAATTTTTTAATTTTTTTCTTTATTTCAGGGACATACAAACCGAGGTTTCGTTGCTATTCTGTTCATGAACTTTGTCTTAAATTTGAACATGGGCTTGACTCAAATGTTGTAAATTTTCAGTTTTTATCTGAAGACTATAGCAAGGTAAGTTCTTGTATGTTTGGTTGGAGACTAAATAAAAAAAAAAGATGTAATGCTTAATTTATTTAATTTTTTTTTCTTTTGCATTGATCTTCAATAGTTATTTGTATAACTCTGTAAGTGATCTTCTATTTTAAATTTCAGGTTTGCTTTCTTCAAGATGACCGCTTTGTGGAATTTCATTCTCAATTCGGAAGATTATTTCGAATGAGACTTCCAAAATATGGCAGAGACTTAGCTTATTACCCACCTTCCTGTGACATGTACTTCGTGGGTGTCAGGTAAACATTATTGTGACTGATTAAATGAGGAATAAGGAATTATGCATATCTAGTAAAGTAACTATTTTTTCCTTAAAATATAGATCTGCATAAAAAAATAAAAGTTTTCATTAGTTACAATTGTACTCATTATGTGTACTGTAATTAAGAACAAGGTATATTAAGTATATCTTTTTTTTTTTTTTTGTAGTAATTTATAGTGATTATCTTTTGTATCATTTAGCCCTGAAATAAATAGAATCAACTTGGAGAAAGGCAGATTTATGAAACCACTTGTGTCAACAGCCACGTAAGTTATATTATTTCCTCCCATACAGTAAAAAAAAAATTGGCTGAATGCAAGGCAATCAACAACTCATAGTTGTGACAGATGATATAATAATGTTTGTATTTTAAATCCTTGCCTTAGAGAGATCAATTGCTGTGAATTCAACCCAGTCAACTATCTATTTGGATGTGGCACAAAGCTGGGACACTTAGATTGCTGGGACCCAAGATCAAGAGGAAATGTTGGGACATTGGACATAGCTACCAGCAATTTTGTACAAGATTTTAAGCAAGTGATGCTCTTTCTATAGTTATTTGTTTACTATTTTAGTCTTATAGAAATTTATAATCTGATTGATAAATTTTAGAATTTAATTTTTTAATTATTTTTTTAGTATACAAGAAATTCCTGAAATCACAGCAATGAAATTTAGGAATGATGGCCTAACTGTTGCATTAGGTACAAGTACAGGTCATGTAAGAATTACATCTTTTTTTTCTTTTTTTAATGACTAATTCAGTATTTGTCAGCTGTACGTACTATGGGGGAACAAAAAGTCTTGTATTTGCATGGTAGTTATTTCTTATTGCTTTTTTTTCTGGTACTAAATTGTGTGGGGTTATAAAAAATCAATTTAGAATATATATAGCTGTTACGTTATCTAGTACTTGTAATAATTTTGTATTTAGTGAAATTAGAGCTGATTTTATTTTTCAGACAACTATTACTAGTCTCTCTAGCCAATGTAAGTGCTGTTGTTTAATTCCAGATACTGTTGTATGATTTGAGAGCCCAGAAGCCATTTCATGTCAAGGATCATAATTATGAATTACCCATAAAGTCAATAGAGTTTGAAGATTCTCAAAATTTAGTTTTATCAATGGACAGCAAAATTTTAAAATTATGGAATCGGAACACAGTAAGTGTTTTGAAAATATAGTATTAATAAATTGAACTTAGTTATTTTTTTAACTACTATTCATTGATCTACTAAATTTAAGTTTAAAATTAAAATAGCTTGGGTGATAATATGTAAGCAATTTTTTTATTTTCAGGGCAAACATTTGACAGCCATAGAGCCAGGTGTCAATCTCAACCAATTGTGTTTAGTACCAAACTCAGGTCTCCTATTTCTGGCTAATGAGGCTCCTAAAATTCTGACCTACTTCATTCCAGTTAGTATCTAATTATTATTTTATGTTTGTTAATAAAAATGTGTATTTTTCTAAAAGTAAATTATTTTTTTTACAATAATAAGATGAACATTTCTTTTTAAACATTCCAGGCTTTAGGTCCTGCTCCAAAATGGTGTAGTAGTTTAGACAGTATGACAGAAGAACTGGAAGAGAAAACAGAAAGCTCAGGTATAAAACTAATTAACATCATTTTCAGTTGCAGCCAGAAATAAATAAGATGTTCTCAATACATTGTTGAGTATAATGCATATTTCATATCCTGTTTTGAAATTGCAGTTTATGATGACTACAAATTTGTGACAAGAACTGAGCTGGAGGAATTGGGTTTGGAGCATCTTATAGGAACTAATCTTTTGAGATCTGTCATGCATGGGTTCTTCATAGATATCAGGTTATATCATAAGGTAATGAAACACATTGTTTTAGAAAGATTCATTTTAAGAGAAAGTATTCCATCTTTATTTTATTATTGTAATGATAGAATGTTCAATAGAGATATTTATAATTCTATTTCAGGCCAAGGCAATGTCAGACCCATTTGCATATAATAATTATAGAAAGTCCAAAGTTAGAGAAAAAATTGAACAGGAACGAGCAAACAGAGTACAGCTCAAGGTAAAATACCCTTTAATTATAAGATAGAACACAGTGTCACAGTGTAATCAGGTCGCCTGCCGAGCGGCGCCCCGGAAGTGCTGATGGTCGCTGGGCTTGATCAGCACAAGCGTTGGTGCTGATTTTAAAAGAATCTTTCACAAGATCCATAATAATAGTTCATAAATAATTTACAGAAAATCTTGTAGGCATCCAAGATAATCATTGGGGACAAAAAATACTCCCTCAAACTTCTCTTCTAATCAGTAATACAACCTAAAAAAAAATAATAATAACCAAAATATTTTAAACATTAAAAAAATAATCTTTATTCATTTAGATTCATCTGCTCAATGACAAAATTAAGTCATCCATTACAAAAACAGATTTTAAAATTCCTTCCCTTGTTGATAATTTCTTTTGTTAAGCTAGCATCTATACTTTTCTGAGAAAATAATAACTGATTGTTGATCAATGATATTGAAAATTATTTTGTGAATGGAACAATTATACAGCAAATATTTTGCCACATCCAGGGCAAGCATACAGCAAAAAAGCCTAATAATTTTTAAAATGATTATTTATTGTTTTACAATTCTCAGAAGCTACCTGTTGTTAATAAAGAGTTGGCTCAAAAACTGATGGAAGAAGATGAAGCTCAGAAAGCTAATCCAAGAAAACGTGTGGTAGGCTTTTTGTTGTTGTGTTGTAGCTCTCCAAAACTTAATTTAACTGATATATCCGATGTGTCTTTTCTGTTTTGAATGGTTCTGGTTGAGTGTTGTTTTAGTTTGAATTGATGTGTTAAAGACGACAAAGTTTTCAAGTCACATATTTTTTAAGCAATAATTAAAGTTTATAGTAATATAATAAAACATTTTGAAGATTTTTTATATATAATAATAATTTTTTTTTTATATCTTAAAAATTAACTCTCTGAATAGAAGAACTGACAACAAGGAAATGTGTATTGTATTGTTTTCATCTTTTCAGAATAAAGCTGTTTCAAGTATTCTTAAAGATGATCGTTTTGCAGCTATGTTTAATAATCCTGATTTCCAAATTGACCCTGAATCTGAAGAATACAGATTGATCAACCCTGTCATGTCAAAACTAGACAAAGCAAGAAAAAAACGAGAGGAAAAATATGCTCTTGCTAAGCAATTTAAGCCAGTTGAGGTAATTGCTTTCTTCTTCTTGACACATTTTATTATTACCTATTAAGTAAAGTTTTTTACAAAATATGCATGAATATTGGGTCAGTAAATAAATTTTTGAAAATTATGACTGGGACTATCAAGAAACCAGAAATGTGCTCAGTAAGTGTACACTGGTGGAAAGAAAGAAGAGTGGGGGTGTTAAGAAATGAAAAGTCAGCTCATGAGAGGGGAAAATGCATGCTTTTTATATAATAAAATAATTCAAAGTTGTTCAAATTATTTTTTGCTTGCTTAGGGAGAGGATGAACTAGAAGGCAGACCAAGTGATGAAGAAGGCAGCAGTAGCTCTGAAGATGAACACACATGGGCTGAAGACGTTCGAAAGGAGCACAGAAAAGTGACACAGGAAAGGAAAATGAAAGAACAGATGCTGCAAAGGGAAGAAAAGAGGAAAATGAGATTGTTTGAGCTAAAGGACGGAGAAGAGCTAGGAGTCAAAAGTGATGTCAACAAGAAAAAAGAAGCAAAGTATGTTCATTTAATTTTTCATTACCTGGCCATTGCATTGAGATCTCGATTACCCACCTTCAACTATCCCTTAATTCGATAGGCGGTTGGGGCAAAGAGGTTGGGGTTTTTTTTATTTGTACAATACTTACTGGTCATCATTATCACAGTTTTGATACAAGCCTGAAAATGTTATTTTAAAATATATGTTTTATGTGTGTTTATACAGCATATTTGCCACAAAATGTTAATGTCCCTTGATCACTTTGTATGCCTGCATTTTACATCATACTTTTATATGCTTAGTTAAATATTAAAATTTTCTTTATGTTTCTTACTCTATAGGAAGTCCCTTGCAGAAAGACTTGAAGCTACAGACAAACCTTTGGCTGGTGGTTCAATAGGTAACAAAGAAATCACATTTTCACTCAAAAAGGTAAGTTGCTTTAACTGTCATAAAAAAAAAAGTAACACAAATTGTCATTTTATTTTTAGAAGAGTTTATTTTATTTCAATGACTGACCTTTCCATTCTTTAAAGTTGTCTTTCCAATGCTTTCTGTCTCTTCTTCTTTTTCTTGTTCCCTGAAGGAAGGTCTATGCTAGGTATGGAGACCGTGTGATGTGGCCATAAAGTTGTGTTGTTTTTACATGGTCTTAAGATCATTGCAGGACTATTTTCATAGTGATCCTTTTTTCTGATCTCATTTTGTAATGCATTTTGGTCTTGTAGATGATAACTAGCATTCTGCTATAGCATCTCAATTCCATTACCAGAATCCTCCTGTCCTGTCTAGTTCTGCAGTTAGCGTCCAAGAATGGCAAGCTTACTAGAATATGGCCATGACCAAAGGGGAGCATGAGTGGTGATTTTAGTGTAAAAATATATAAGTAAATTACTTTAAATTCAAGAGAAAAAAAAGAAAACATTTTATCACATTATAAGGAACTTCTACAACACTAACCATACTGTTACATACTGAAAGTGAACTGATCCACTGGATACAAATGTTAACCATTAATTTGATCATGAAAAAAAAAAAAATTATAATTTTAACTAAGTAGTTTTGTTTACTTGTCATCTTAAAAATGAATTTATTAGCCTATCAGTTCATTTATAGCAAAAAATTTAAGTTACCCTTTCAGAATTTGCAATGTAAGGGGCAGTCCGGCAGATGATGTAAAGGTCATCTGTTTCTGTGGCCCACGGTTAATAAGGGTGTCATGTGGTCCCCTATAATTTGCTCCAATTTATGTCAGGTAACCATTAGAGTTGGGTGGACTCAGAGACTCCCCCTTAAGATCCCGAAATTAAAAATCCCAGGGTTAAAACCCAGGATCCTTCGGTTCGTAAGCCAAGCGCTTTATCACTCAACCTCCATGCCTCATTTTATACTAATTTTATAGTATGTTTTTTTTTTCAAGAAAAATCTTTTAAGCCTTTTTTTTTCAATGACATAATTGTAAGTGATTTAACATCTGAATATATTTCTTGCAGGAAAAGAAAGCCAATAAGTTGGTAGAGGAAAGAAATTTACATCATTCAGAAAGGCGAAAAGTTAAAAGAGCTGCTGGGACACTTTTAGAAAAACCTAAAAACAAATTTTGGATGGGGAAAAAAATTTAATAGTGTTAACTAAATTGGTGTAAAAGTTGGTATGTGTGTATGTGTGGTGTTGTATATATGACTACACCATTATCTTGTCTTTTGAGAACAAGATATAAATGCAATATTATTGAGAGTGTCTATAAAAATGTGAGCATTTGTTTATATGAATAAAATGATCAATAAAATATATATGTACATATATAATCTGTATTGCATTAATTTTTTATTCAGGCACAACCATTTCATAGATATTAATACATACTAGTTTCCATACATTTTTTAATGAATATCAAAGTAAAGCAAATGTGGGTTTAAATTAAAATGCTTTAATCCTTTGTTAACTTGATTCAATTAAAAGTTTATTGGGCTGGGATGCACCACCAAGTAGGTAGTTGTAAGCAGTTAATTTTCTGGCTATAACAGTTTTAAACAGCTTAACCACAAGTGATGTAGTTCCCATAGAGTTATTGAATAATTAAACTGCTTTTTAAATCGTTTTAAAAAGGAATTATATTAAAAATATACAATAAGAGTATAATAAATAAAAGCCCAAAAGCAACTGTGGCACAGATGATCCCATTTGTTATTTAGAGATGAGCTAAATCTTTAAAAAAAAAATAAAAAAATGTAGATCTGGGGTGGGCAAATTACAGACCACCTACAGAAATTAGTTGTGCCCACAGATAATACAAGTAAAAAAAAAAAATAATTAAAAATATAAAATAATGAAACTTATGTTGAAGAGACTAAAGATGCATTGTCTCTACGTGTCATTCTAAAGAGCTTAAAATAGATGAAGATTGTTCGTATTGGCAATATTTCGGAGTATTCAGCCCAAGAGACAATCCCAGGCCAGTATTTATTCAATGCTATGAAGAACTGTGTTGAAAATGTTGGGTTGGCTTGAACAAGATGGCTGTGTGATGGAGCCTGTACTTTAGTTGAGAAAAACAGGTTTTTAATAAATTAAAGAACAATATCCCAACTTTAAACGGGAAAGTGTATGCAAAGTTGCAATGAATATCAAACATGTTGATGATAGTAGACCTAATCAAAGTTATCATAACTAGTGGTGTTAATCAAAGGCAGTTCCTAGAAGTACTTGAAGATTTGGAAACGAAACATTCCGATATCCAGTAACACAGTGGTATCCGCTGGCTTGGAATGATTAGCTATTGAGAATAATATCGACACTCACAGAAGAAATTAGAAGCCTATGTCCCTTGAAGGACATTCGACTGTGACTGTTTTAATAATATTTCTAATCAAGATTGGAAGATAGGTTTCATGTTTTTTTTTCATGGAGCGAAGGGGTTCAATGAACCCGGGCCCAAAGCGTGAGGCGTACCAGCCATCGCGCCAAGGGATTCATAGCACGTGAGCCCATCACTTGTGTCCAGTGTGAGCTCTTGCTTGGAATTAATTGCTTATTTGTAAAAACCGATTTAAACAATAGAATCTATAAAGGTAAGTCTTTTGGTAAATAAACTGATACCTGAGTTGTATATCGGTTTGTCATGTATCAGACTTCTCGATTTTTTCATGTCGCAGACTAAGTTCGTCTATTAAGGCGGGGGGCGACACCAAGATATTCTTGTACCCGGCCCTCGGGTAGGCCTACCTTGCTACGCCACTGATGAAATGTATGTGTATATTAAATCTTTTCAAACAAATCTTTCCTGTTTCTCCAGGCAGGCAAGTGGAAACAGGTTTTGTCATTTTCCTTTGCTGAAAGGTGAATCTATTTGTAGTGAAATGTATGAACCTTTGTATTCATGAACGCCTGCAGTGCACCCCCCTGGATTCTGAGTAGCAATAAAATCAATGAACTTCTAAGTAACATCTGAGTAAGGAGTGCTTCCACTGATTAGTGTAGTAGCCTAAGCGTATCAAAAAGTGATGCCCATCCATGTACGTGCACGCCTCTGAATTCTAAGTAGCCACATTTTTTTTAAAATGTTATAATGAAATACATCTTCCAGAGCTGTTTTGTTTTTATTACGTAGTTGTAGATTTATTCAGAATCCAGGGGGGTGCAAGTGCACCACCATCATGGCACCATGTATTCCCTTGAGGGCGCCCATGCCCTCAATTAATGTTCAAGAAAATTTGCGAATCGTCTTCTAAGTCTAAAGCTAAAGGTCTATCAATGGAAGTGTAGTAACTTAACAAGTGGGCTAGTGCCTCCATTGAGGTGCAGTAGTAAAGATATGCTATTATAACTAGAATAGGCTAATCTGTAGTTCATGTCCGACCATGTACGATTTATTATGGGCTTGCTTGCAATTATTTGCACTATAAAAGGTGTCAAATATTCTATAGCATGTTAGTCGTGATGATTTGTTTTCATTTGCACAAAGATTTAGTTATTATGAATGCCACGTGGTCGACTTTCACAAGGCATTCTGTACGACGATTTAACAGTAGGCAAGAGATCCGCTGCTCTTCAAAATCGACACTAACAGCTGGGGGGAAAGTTGCACTGGATAGATCCATATGAAGAGCCAGCATTAAAGGTCCTGGATAGCAGATGTCATACACAATAGTAGTAGAAAGAAGAATGATGTGGAAGCAGATCTGCAACAGCCTGGTGTTAGGGCGTTGAGACGAAAGGCCCAGGAGAGATCTGAATGGAAAGATGTGTGCAAGCAGGCCAGAGCCCTTCACGGGCTGTAGCGCCACTGGGATGGATGGATGGAAGTAGAAAGAAGGGTGAAAGTAAAAAGATCGGCCTCTTTAATCACACAAGAAGTTGCAAAGGGAAAAATCATCTCGAGACGTAAATTGCCACAATTATTCTTTATAATATTTAATTAAGGTCTAGAATATTTTTTTTCCTTGAAGGAGAAATCCTTTACATTTATCTTTCGATGTGATAAATGTTCTTGTTTCTTTGAACAAAAGTAAAGAGTGTAAATGTAGTAATGCGGTCGGTGTCAGCGCTCAATAAAATAGCAGGTGAAACACGTCCACCAGCTTACAAAAGAAGAGATACAAGAAAGTTCTTGACATGTCAACGTCCAAGTCAAAACGTTGCTTTGGATCAACGGAGCTTTCTGAGCATCTTCTTCCATCAGTTTTTGAGCCAACTCTTTATTAACAACAGGTAGCTTCTGAGAATTGTAAAACAATAAATAATCATTTTAAAATTAAATTGCTTGGCAAGAGCATATTTTTCATCTCGTTTTTTTCTTGCTTTGTCTAGTGTTGACATGACAGGTTTGATCAATCTGTATTCTTCAGATTCAGGGTCAATTTGGAAATCAGGATTATTAAACATAGCTGCAAAACTTTTTATTTTGAGAAATTTCTGTATGTGCCCACCCCCGAGCTAAACCATTAATCTGTGTGAGAGGCCTACATCAAGGCACACACAGACATCAACAAACAGTAGGAAATAAACAAATAGCCAATATTATTAAAAGAAAAAAAAAAAACAAGATAGTTTTGTTTAAGTCACTTTTAATTATCACATAAAATTAAGTAATTTTTTTTTCTAGTTCATTTATTTCTCCAGCCTACATAAAGGATTGTCATAGACCATCTTCAAGTTAACTTTTGGCCCAACTAAATCTCTGATGTTGTCAATGGCATACTTGATCATTGTGGGTCTGAAACAAAGCATAGGTAAATGGTCAGGTTTACAAATAAAACATGTACAGCAAACTAATATCTCTAATAAGAGAATATTATATTTGTATCTGGACATAAACACAAAACTAACAAACCTTTCCAATGATAACCCCCAAGCAATGACAGAAACATCTTTTGGCAGACCCATTGGAAGTAACAGCTCAGGACGAAACACTCCAGAGTTACCTATTTC